>WOVY01003209.1:0-64130 GCA_013436015.1 Rhipicephalus annulatus | reverse complement strand
CCCAGCAGCCTTTGGCTCCAACCGGCCCACTGTGCACGCGGGTCGGTCACCTGGGCTCGCACCAGCGCCTGTGGAGGTGCACAATGACGAGGTTGATCGGGTTGGTGTGTGAATGTGAGTGCAAGGACGACAAAATAAACATAGATATCAGTCAATGCAAGTCTGAAGTTTTACAGTTGAGAAAAATTTGACACAAAAGCAACACCAAATCGAGTGAACAGTGAATGTGGCATGAAAAATCAGAAAAAAATTTTGACGGTTAGTAAGGGGCGGAGTATGATGTGCCATTCTCGCGTGGTTCTTCGTATATTGAGCAAACGGGGCACTGCTTGAATGTTCACCTAAGGGATCATCAGAAACATCCTGAAAGACATTTCGCTATGCGCTGAAAAAATTGTCACGGGTGTTCAATGCTTTTTGATGCTATGCAGATCTTGTTTGCTCACCAACACCGAGTGGCTAGGGAACTACAGTAAAACCTCGTTGATTCGAACTCGGTTATTTCGAAATCCCGCTTAATTTGATGGATTTCTGCAGTCCCGTATTTTAGAATGTAAGTCTGAATGGATAATTTGAAGTGGAGGCCAGCATCAGTCCGGTTAATTCAGAAACTTTGGGTGCCATGTGCCAGTTCCAGATCCTGATTTCGCTGTGAATCCACGGAGCGATGACTATGAATAGCCCACAGGGAGCAATGCAACGTAGTCGATACTACGAGTGGCAGCTGAAGCACCCCAGCCTCGCTACTTCCAGAGCAAAAAAAGAAAAAACGGTCTCGTGGTCAACCAAAACGTGTGCCTGCGGTAAACGAGCCTTGCTTCACTGCAACACGCGGTGACACGCGGGCAGCTTATTGCATGTGTTCTCGCATACGTCAGCGGGTCATGGTTTACCCATTCTTTCTGGGATTTTAAAGAAAATTAATAAAGGGCAGTTTAGCGGAAAATCGCGATGTATGCGAACCTTCGCTTGCCCTTTGCTTCAGCAATTCCGCATCTTTGCACTGCTGGCGAAGTTCTCGCCAGCAAAACCTTTTAGCCAGCAACACCTACTAAGTTCCATCAATTCAAGAATCATTTTTCCAGCCAAAACACATCGTGAGCTTCGTCATACTGGCCATTGTTAAATTCAATAATTATACTAGAAAGAATGTGCGAATGGTCGCATGAATGACGTGCTGACCGAAGCGAGGAGCAGGCGACATGCTGTCCGCATGTCACTACTGTGTTGCAGTGAAGATGTCTTGTTTTCTCTGCAGGCGCACATTTTAAATCAATCTCGACCGCTTTTTTTATTTTGGAGAAGGGAGCGGCAGCAGCGGAGGCCCACAGTTCCTCCATGTTCCCGGCAAAATAAATACTAGGTACTGCTGGAAAACATGACCTTTGGAGCCCCAAGCTAGCCGGCACAGCAAACGACGAGCACTGACTACTTTGAATAGTTTCTAAGTTCCTTGCATCCCACTTCTTGTGCGTTTTGTTAATTCAAAAACCCGCTTCATTCAAAGCTTTCTTGTGGTCCCAGTGACTTCAAATTAACGAGGTTTTACTGTAGTTGAAGTGGCCCTTGAATTAAGAAGGAGAATAGCACGTGTATAGCTGCCCCTCGCTACTTTTGTCCGAGGCTGGTATGGGTTAGCTTCCAGATAAACCTGTGAGATACTTTCGTTATGCAGTTTTGGCGACCTTCGCTCTAGTTATTTATGTTTGTCACGCATTTTGAAAACTTTTTTTTTTGTTCAAGGATGTTCACGTGAGGAGATATCTATGGCTGTGTTCGTGTGATGCTTTTGTCAACTATGGGAAGCGAGTTGTTCTTTTTCATTAACATTTAGTTTTCAGTCAGCACCTGTCTTGTGTGTTTTCTCTTTGTCCCGTTTTCCACGCGCTGTCTCACTGTGAGTGAGTGTTATGTATCAGCTCCTATGAGGCCTTCAATAATACTGAGGTGTTCACTTACATATAAGTGACACTAAGAAGGTTTGGTCCAGGTCATCCAGTACAACCTTATTTTGCGATGTTCCTTTTTTTTTTGTTTAAATGTTGTGCTAGTCTAATTTTCAGCATTCTTTTTGCAAACATGATTCCTTGCTCTCCAAACCATGATGGCACATATCAAAGCTGCATTACAGGCCAACTCTGGCGATTTTTTTCCTATGTCAAAGTAAGAGTGCTTTTATATTCCCCAGACGCTCCTGTCATGGGCCTGATAGCAGAAATACTCGGCACAATATTTAGAATAATTTTAAATAAGCTATAAAGTGCGACACCGAAACCGAGACCCAACTACAGTGCTATCCTCGTGTGACGAAAGCGTTGGTAAAAACCATGCAAACCGGAAACCGTGCATGGTATGCCGTCTCGATAGTGTGGAGTGGCTAAAAGCAGACGCTCAAGCGAAAGGTGACCCCATCGCAACAGCCGCACCATGTTCTGTTACCGACTGTGCTATGTGCACAAGCTCCTCGGAGCTGTCGAAAAATGACAGCTGAGATTCAGATGCATGTGAAGGCCAAGTAAAATGGCCGAAGAGGAATGGCAATTGCTCGCTGTGCATTCCACTGTCAGCATGGTGCCACCTGTCCAGGGCCACTCAAGTTTGAGGGGCCGTGATCGATAAAATGCTATTACTAAAAAAGTTTGCAGACTTACTGAGGCTTCTTAACATTGCCTATAAAAGAGTGCATATGTCTGGCAATAGCGAAGTTTAAATTGCACTGGCAAGGCTGAGGGAATTTAGGCCAAGTACCTGCCCCCCTTTCGCAATACACGCCAGTCCACGGTCATGGTGCGCCCTGTATATGTTGTAATAAGTATTTCCATGCTGTGATGTACACTGGTACACTACCGTAATGTCCCTGCATGGACCCTCTTCTTCTGGTACGGTATTAACACATTTTCCATGAAGCGAGCTGACACTGCTAGCTAAAACAATAGATAGTATTGAGACGAAGGGTAATCGTAACCTCTAAGTGTTTCCTGAATATTCAGGTAATTATACGGGGAGTCGTGTGCAACCACAACGCAACACTACCTGCCACGCATTGCTTGCAGGCCTACAACGAACTGAAGGTTAGCACGCCGAACCAACGGAACGCTGGCAAAGCAAACACACGCGATCATTGCCTTGTGAACAGCAGATGATTGTAGTGGCGCCTCAGTTCCGCCCGTTTCTGCCACTTTGACGTAAGCATTGGTACACACACACAATTGTTGCCAATAATTGCTGGAAGCCAGCTGGGAGTCGGGCAATCTATAAAATTCGTTTGTAAAAAAATCTGTGCGTATCTCTTCAGCCTGTCATTCAGACAAATGATGGAAACTTGCAAATGAACTTGCCCAGCGAATTTCATTGAGATCTATTGAACTCGAAAAATCGCCAGAGACAGAACTTCTAACTTCGAAAGAAGTTCAGGAGAGTCAGCAGGCAACCACATGACTGTGACAGCAATGCTAGGAGTTGTTTTTCTTTAAAGCCTGTGGCAGTGATTGATGCAAAAGCAGACAACATGGGGCACTTGCCTGGAAGGCGTCGGTAGCCTGGTCGAGAGCCTCACGCCGTGCCCGGCTGGCCTCGAGAAACGATGGTACCCGGCCCGCCCATCGACTGGAACCCTTGGTGCCCCGGTCAACCAGCTGTGCAACTAGTAGAAACGCAAGGTCCACATTCACGTTCTCGTTGGCTGACGTCTCCACCAGGGTACCTGGCCCCTGCACGGCGACAATGAGGTGATCAATAGGATGGCGTTGTAAGCACTGCTCATTACCACTCATGTGGTGTTTGTACCCGCAGTGCTCACAGAATGAAACATAACAACATTTAAAGAGCAATGACTGCTATGACCCAATTTCGTCAGATAACCATGCCACTGGGCAATGTCCGAACACAAAATAGTTAAATTCTGCTCGGAAGAATTGCAGATGACAACTAATAGCGTTCAGTTTGAGCGAGTTTCACCCCTTAGAAAAATATACCCCTGAAAAGCGAAGGCCAAAAATTGCCAAATTGATCTATTTCAAGGACGAAGCACTTATATTGTCATTGGGGCCTAAACTTAAGGGAACAAATTTTGCAATACGCGAAGACTTCTCGCCTGCAACTCGCAAAGCCAGGGCAAAACTGATAAATTTCGCAAAATGGCAAAAAAAGAAGTACAAGTTGTCGGTTGACAAACTGTGCATGGACTCTAAAACCTATATTTACAATGTGGCGACTGTTACCGTTATTGCAGTTTCATCAATAGCTCATGCGCAGTGAACCTGCGCACATCTTAAAACAACCGAAACCTGTCATCTTGTCTTCTCCCTTGTCAATATCATTCACTAACATTCGAAGTATATTATCTAAGTGTGCTGAAACCTCATCTTTCCTCGAAGACAGTGGTTCCCATATCATCGCTTTCACTGAAACGTGGCTATACCCTGACATCCGTGATTGCGAAGTTCTTTCAGGCTCCAACTCATTTAACATATACAGGCACGATCGCACCCATAGGGGAGGGGAGGTGTTCTGCTTGGCATTAAAAAATCGCTAACATCATTTGTTATTAATACAAATTCTGATCTGGAAATCATATGGATGGCCTGTATTACATCTGCCGCCAAATTATTGATAGACAACTGTTACCGAGCACCAAACTCCGATCACTCCTTCTCGGACAAGCTGCGGGAAAGCATTACGAGAGCACTTGAGCTCTTCCACGCAGATGTAACTTATCTCTTCGGTGACTTTAATTTTCCGCAGATTGACTGCTGTCATCCTCATGTACTGTTTCATCTAACCTCATTAACCTGACTTTAGATTTTAACCTATTTCAAGTAGTTACCCAACCTACCCATGGTCCCAATACACTAGACCTCATCTTTACAACAGCCCCTGATACATAACTTACTGGATGGACTGAGAGACCATAAATTACTTCAAGTCACCATTAACATTCCGCTTCCTTTCACTAGTGTACAAAGAAAACAGATTCGAGACTACAACCGAGCTAATTACCATTGCATTAATGCCGAGCTGCAAGTCTTCTACGATAACATCTTGATGCCCCACTTTCATAACAGGTCTGTAGAAAGTACCTGGGCTATTTTTAGAGACAAGCTCACAGAATTAATATCTATGCACGTTCCGCTTATCACAATATCGAACGATAAAACACTTGGTTCACGAGGAAAAACATCAGCATATGCGAAAAAGGAAAAGGCGACTGTACAATGCCGCGAAGAGTGAGTGTACGCCAGATGCATGGTTTTAATTATAAAAACTACCTGAAATCGTACTGTTCTGCCCTTTGTGAAACCAAAGATAAGTATTTTTCAGAAGACCTTCCCGCACTACTAAAAAATGATTCTAGTAAATTCTGGAAAATTATAGGTCAACGTAGCTCGAGTAACAATATTTCAATACATAACCCTTACAAGACTCCATACCCGGATGCTGACATTCCCATTATACTAAACATGTTTTTTACATCTGCTTTTACCAAAGAAGATAAATCTAGCATCCCTTACGTCCATGATTTCGATTACCACCACATGGCACCCTGTTGACATTACACTTAATAACATTGTACATTTGATCAATAACCTTAAACTGTCCTCGTCCTCCGGTGTCGACGAACTAAATTAAAAAATACTAAAAAATACCATTTCAGTTTTCAGCATCATCTTACTTCACATCTATAGACAACCATTATCAACAAGCGAACTACCCACAGATTGGAAAATAGAAAAGGTAGTACCCGTTTTCAAAAGTGGTAATAAACATTCGCACGAAAATTACCGCCCCATCTCACTAACATGCATATGCTGGAAGATGCTCGATCACATTATCGCATCGCATATATGCGATCACCTAGAATCTAATCATTTCGTCTTCCCAAACCAGCATGGATTTCGATAGGCTTCCCCTGTGAGTCACAGTTATTCGAATTCACTACTGACCTTCATTATAACATGAACACTAACTTACAAATAGATTGCACCCTTTTAGACTTTTCTAAGGCATTCGATCGTGTAGCACATTGTTGACTAATATCAAAACTTTCTGCGCTTAAATTAGATTTGCTAACCTTGTCATGGGTACGAAACTTTCTTTCTAACCGCCAGCAGTTCACCGTTGTTAATAATTACTTCTCTCCTCCTTCTGATGTCAAATCAGGGGTACCGCAAGGTAGCATCCTTGGTTCTTTACTATTCTTAATTTACATTAATGACCTGCCACATAATATACGATCTAGTATACGTATATTTGCTGACGACTGCATTGTTTATAGCTCTATAAAAAGTGTGGATGATCACCAATTCCTCCAAAGTGACCTGGATCGCATTAACAACTGGTGTAAAACATGGCTAATGACTCTTAACATTTCAAGATGTAAAATTATCTCATTTACCCGTAAACCAGCTTGTTCGCTCTTTCCTTACATCAGTAACAAGAGATTGGCTAGAACCACAGGGTATAAGTACCTAGGCGTTCACCTCACACAAAATCTTTCCTGGGTCGACCATATAACTACCATTTCTGCTAATGCTTCAAGATCATTGGGGTATCTTCGTCGCAAACTAAAATCCACTACTCCTCACGTACGTAAACAGGCCTACCAAACATTTTTTCGGCCCCAGTTGGAGTACGCATCATCCATTTGGTCACCTCAACAAAAATATTTAATACAGAAGTTAGAAGCTATTCAGAACAGGGCTTGACGGTTTATCAGGCAAAATTATAACAACTTGTCCAGTGTAACCAAGCTAGAGCTCGAACTTTCACTCCATCCATTAGCAATTCGTCGTGACATGGCGCTTTTGTCTCTCTTTCATAAATATGCCTACGCCACTCGATCACCGCTAGCACAATTACAACTTTCCTCTCACTTGCAACTTGTGCACTGTCATTGTGCACAGGTTGCACAATGACTTCAGCTACACCCGCCCTCAACGGCGTCACTAATGCTTTAAACTACTCGCCACTCCCGCGTGCCATACGACTGTGGAATGATCTTCAAAACAGCATCACCCTCCAGCGTAATCACAATAAATTTCGCGAGCATCTTCTCAACCATTTCATTGATAATGCTTAGCTGGTCCACTTACTCCCAGGATTCATGTATCCGCTTTTTCTTTTTATTTTCATCATCACAATAAAGCTATCGTTTAAAGTTTTGTTCATTAACCCAAACCAACACGGTAAACTGCGTAGTCTGTTTCAATATGCTTCATTTTGATCTGTCCAACACGCTATTGCATTTCTTTTGCATGTTTTAAACTTACCTATTCATGTGGAATACATATGACTACTTCTGTACTTGGACATACTTTTGTTGTTGTTGACGTACTACATTGTTCTTACTGACTTGTTAACCAAATTTGTTATTACTTTGTATCAACCCCCCTTACGAAACGCCTCTGCGAGGCCTGTAAGGTACTTGTAAATAAATAAATAAATAAATAAATAAATGTCACTACTAACTGACCTCTAAAACTGGTATTGGCTGTTGTGTAAGCATAGAAGCCAATATCACGCCAATGTTACTGGAACTGACAGCTGTGGACATCAAAGTGAATGCATGACATAGCTCTAAATTGGTGCATTTCATTCTGGGAGGATTCTACCTCCAAATTACTTCACTATCTCTCCATACAGTGTTTCACTACTGTTACCTCTTGGGTCTCTTAACTTCACACTCGAGTTGTTAAAGGTTCAGAAAGGATATAAATTGCAAATAGTATTTGCCAAAGATTGCTCCTGTAGTGTGGCACAAAAAAAAAATTGAATTTATGTTGATCTTTTTTCTTTATACCAGCAATAATGACCCTCACTATCATGACAGGCATTGATTACAGATTAGGCACCGTACTAACAGGTAACATAAGAGGCAAAATAACTTCAAATGAAACAGGTAATATACAAAATCGGTGCACAAAAAGGTGACAAACAGAACGCATTAGGGCTACTTGTAAGACAGCAGACATGCTTAGAAAAAATAGTAGCGGCAATTCTTTCCCTGCAGTAGGCTAGCTGCTTTCAGCCATGCATGTCTGGTAAAATTAAAAGCTATGATCACCATTGCTACATATTCCATTGTGTAACAATGCTATAGACAAGTTGATCTTTGACTAAATGCTTTGTCATGCTTCTGATATATAACACCACACAATTCGTGGGACACATGCAAACCCATGAGAGTTTGTCATGGAGTAGCAGCCAAACTTGTTGGAATTTGGCCTCGTTGAGAATACCTTGGCTATTCTCAATGAGATTAAGTGACACTAGGATGGAACTGCAAGGGTTAATTATGTTTGAACTTGTAAGAATACTTGTGCTGAAGCATCCCTGCCTTTGCTGCGTCACATGTGGTTGGGCGTGGCATTCACAAATGCGTATTCATGCCTCATTCAAATGGCCAGCAGCGTGGCATGCAACTTCTGAGCCTGCGAGAAGACTCCCGGGTCCTGAGCATGCTCTATACCACTGCCCATCACACCAGACTCAATATCGTGGTATGGAGGCCAAGTTACGTCTTCTAGATTCAATACCACTGACAGAACAGAAGATCCTGGGACCTCCAGCCTTGGCTTTCACAAATGTGCAAAGCCACGAGAGCCCTTTTATGCTACTAGAGAACCACAGCGCTTCACGAGCACTTGTGAATGAACAGCGTGAGAGCGCACTGTGTAGTCTCAAGCTGACTATATATCTATCTTTTTTACTCTTTCTCTCTTTCCTGTACATTATTCCCTTCCCCCCACCCTAACTGTAGGGGTAGCCAACCGAGCCAAACCTTGATTAATCTCCCTGTTTTTTTCTCTTCATTTCTCTCTCTTCTTTACTGCTTCGAATGCTATAAATGAAACGCCCCACTTTGGTTGCAGCATGATGAAGCATGTGCACACTTTTCATCTAAGTAAGCAGCACAAAAAAATACTAAAAAATGAAATTTGCAATTTTTTTCTGTTAAATGATTGCTTACGGAATGTTCATGAGGATTATGTGAGTATTAAGGCTTGTGCTAAACTACACAGATATTAAACATTCAAACCCCTGCCCCTCAGGTCAATTCAAGTGTCACACTCAAAAATGATGACAAACGAATGGCCATTCAGCCAATTATGAATATAAAATTATGCTTGCTCATTATAGGAAACACTCCAAAAGGTTTAGCTAAGAAAGTAGGAGGAATCGAACCTAATGCTGGCTTGTTCTGAGCAGGTAAATATGAGAATATTAAAAATAGCAATAAAAATTCAACTATATCAAGAAAGTTGCCACCCTGAAAAAGAGAGCTCAATTTATCAAATTTTTATTTATAACGACTTGTTGGTCGTTATAAATAAAAAAGCTGCTGCAAGCAGCTTACTATGCTGTGAAAACAAAGCTGGGACAACCAACTTTTCAAGACACGAAATTGCGTCTTCACACAAACTGAAACTTAAAAAAGTACAAACCACCAATGTACAAGCTGACTATCTCCATAAAACCAGTGGCAAAATGTTGCGCTGTATAAGGCCAACTAGACAAGCTGTCAGTTCTGTGAGCCTTATAGAGTAGTAATAGTGATATAGAAGGAAAATATGCTTGGTTCAACAGCCAATAAAAGAACACAGTGCAGCGCTGCTGGGGAAACAAGAGAGTAGGGGGGATTAATAAAAGAGAGAGGTAACGAAAAAGTGATTTACATAATACAAGGAAGTAACAGCATCAGAGTCATCTATGGCAAACTGAAATCACACTAACAGCACGGCACCAACAACAAAATGCGGCCTCCAAAGTTGGAATAAAAATCTCTAGCCTAGAACCTGGTAGCATAGTGTCATAGCCACAAAGTTACCATGGGCACTCAAACCATAAACAAGGTATCTAAAAGCCCTAGGGTGCACTAAATAATTCACTACATATAACAACTTTCCTGCATACAATCACACAAAGCGGCATCATTATCATTATCAGCCTGCTTACGCCCACTGTAGGGCAAAGACGTCTCCCATGATATGCCAGTCAACTTGGTCCTGTGCTTGCTGCTGCCACTTTATACCCGCAAACTTGTTAATCTCATCTGCCCACCTGATTTTCTGTCTCCCTCTCATGTGTTTGCCTTCTCTTGGAATCCAGTCAGTTACCCTTAATAACTAATGGTTATCCTGCCTATGCGCTACGTGCCTGGCCCATGTCTATTTCTTCTCAATTCTAGCTGCAATATCCTTAACCACCGTTTGTTTCCTGGGGCACTCTGCTCTTTTCCTATCTCTACAAGTTACACCCATCATTCTCCTTTCCATTGCTCGCTGTATTGTCCTCAACTTAAGTAGAACTCTCTTTGTAAGCTTCCAGGTTTCTGTTTCGTAGGTAAGCACCGGTAAGACGCAGCAGTTATATACCTTCCTCTTGAAGGATGGTGGTAAACTACCATTCATGATTTGAGAATGCTTGCCAAACGCGCTTGGCCTGATCTTTATTCTTCTATGGTTTGGCTCCGTGGTTACTACCTGTCCTAAGTAGACATACTTCTTACAATACGCCTTTATAACTTTACACAAAGCGACACTGCCACTGGAAGCAACCATTTTAGAATACAGCCTGAATGTTCCCACTTTTATCAATACGATCATAAGTGCTTTCAACAATAATTTTCTTAGAGCTGGAAATAGTAAATGATTCTTCCAGGTCACAAGTCTGACATGTCCAGAAAATGAGTATAACAGATCCCCATTATCCCAAGTTTCTGATAAAGAAATGGTCTGGACTGGCTGAGCATGCTGCCTGCCCAGAGTCAGAAGTCTCGTCAATTAAGCACCAATCACACTCAGACTGACACAGAAAAAGTGCAAACCGCTAAAGGAATGTCGACCATACAACACGTCAACACATGTGCAGGTGACAGTGTTCTCTGCACAAAGACGTGGCTACAGCGACTCTTGTCTCTGCTAAAACACGTCACAGACAGCCCACTTTCCCATATTTCCCTACAATAAAGCACTCCTTCAGCTAGTGTCAGGTGGATGCGCTTGTACTTTTGATTTTTTTGAGTAAAAAAAATGTCTATCAACGTATTTTCATTTTCTAAATAGATATGTAAATCCAGCAATAGTTTTGCATAACAGCCGTGCAAAAGGCACAATATTTATCATTTGTGACTTCGTTCACAATGGGATTGCAGCTCTATAGACTTTTTCATTTTTATCCGAAACACGCTCTGAACACATACCTTATTACATGCCAAGAATGTGACTGCTGGTGGCGACTATGCCTCTCTGCAAGCCTCTAGATGTCTTGGCTGTCTATGAACACCATTTCTTTAATTTTCTGAGTCACACTTTTGCAGCGTGTCGCATCTGGTTGCAGCCAAATACGACTGAACTAACGAGGGTTCAATGTCATTACACAATGAATACACGGGCCTGGACAAGAGAACAGGTCCAAATTATCAGATTTTCCTAATTAAGAAGCTTTTACTGTAATGTTCTTAGAGCCCCAAGTTGTATCAGCGTTCCCTCAATTAAGACAAGAAATCACTCCTCACATCGCAAACAAGTGCAGTATCAGCACTCGCTAAAGCTACTTCCTCCTTGAAAGTCAGACAAGGGATGTAAAGCAATGGTAGGAATAACGAATCAATACAGAAATATCTCAGCAAGGACAGGGAGGAGTTTATTGTTCCAAATATGTTATGGTGAGAAACATTTTACTAAATGGCAGCACTCTCAGGAGAGAGTGAAATATGAAACGATGCTTTCTTAAATTTAAAGAAAATTTGACCGATCACGGACAATGACGTTTACAATTGTCCATTCCTTGTCATAAGATTCTGATACACCCAGTAACACCGTAAAAAGAAACATTTTGCAGGTTTATATGGGCGAACCGACCACAGAACCGACCATGTGGTACCAATTATGATGGTCAATGAAGACATAACTAACACGCAAGATACATTTAAAAACAAGCAATGCCACATTATTTGCATTATAAGGTCAACGCATTTTTCAGGACAAAATGTACCTTTCTGTTAAACATATAGATTCAGATTTAAAAAGGGGCTTTCAAAGCAAAAACAGAGAAAACACAAATGCAACATCACTTTAGTTGCAATTCTAGAATGTTAAGCTGGTTATTGATAATGTGTGATAAAGTGCTAAATTAAGTGTCAACAGTGATTATATGCATTCCAATATGTGCATTTTAAACATTAATGCCTTTGGCCGTGATCTGGATGAAGGTATCGGCATCTGAAGCTGCATAGTATGCTATGAAAGACGCTGTAGTAGACAACTCCACAATATTCCATCACCTAGTATTATTTAAAAGCACACATAAGTGCACTCTAAATCCCAAGCTTATGTGCAATCCGCCCCTCTTATAATACAGTTGTGAAGGGTGCACCACAGTTTCGCGTTTTTGCATTGTGTTCATTAACGCTTATGCTCCTACCTATCTGCAAGCATGCTTCCTTTGTGCCCTAGTGCTGAGAAATTTAAAGATCCCACACTTGTGTCAATATGATTATGACAATATCCTTCAGATGCTGTATTAGACTGTGTTGCCAGCAGCATCTGTAGCTCAGCATTGTGAAGTTTTACTAGGAGAATAATGAGCCTTTCGCTATCTGATGCGGAGTCCACAAGAAACTATCATCATCAGCCACTGGCATGCATTCTCTTCATCCTTTTCTCTGTGTTCTTAGTCTTCATACCAAGCCAAGGCAATTATGCTAAGCTATGCTAAAATCAAGCTAATTAAGATCATGTTAAGACCTTGCTAAACACAACCTGATTAATTACAATGCTGATTGAGACCATACTAATTAGGACATAGCTGATCAAGAACTTGCTATAAAATAAAATCAGCTGACACAGGATAGGGCAAACTGGAGATTACTGATAGAGGCCTTCATCCTGCAGTGGACTGAAAAAAAAAAAAAAAACTGAGAATGATGATGGTTTAGAAACATGCTAATTATGATTTTTCTTAGTCCAGCCTAGCATACCACTAGTGTAAGCTGCCCACATATTTTTCTTCGATGAAACATAAATTCAATAAGAGCAGTCTGCTTTAAACTGAGGCCAGCTAACAGTGAGACCTCGGATGATGTTATGTCGAGTTGGTTGACAGAACGAACTTTGTAGTGACCAGACAAAGACATCGCATCCAAACAAGGCAATGAGAAAGACAAATAGCCCCAATTTAGTTAAATTAAAACCTCGCTAAAGGAAGCTTTTCCACATGCCGATGATATGCAGTATTCTCCTTCATGAACTTTGTCTTTCTTGCATTAAGTGTGAATAGACAAAAAAGCATGCTCGTCTTCAAGAAAACGCCAGCAACAAGCCCTGCAATTTTCATCAAAATGAATTGTGAACATAGATTCACCTATTCACACAGCTTTATGACACAAATGACTGCGCAGGCTACGGGAGAGTTCATTATAAAGCCCCTTATTAAATTTGAGACTACAATTTTTTAACACACAATTCGAGCAAACGTATAAGTGTTTTTCTTGTTTGTTTTTCATTGTTCCACTAATAAATGTGACTGCTAAAACCAGGCAATGAAACTACCAATTTATCCTCAGTTCAAAATGCCACAGTCATTGCAGGAGCTCAGCCTACAAAATGACCTGCTATACTCAGAAAGGAGTTAAGTTGTGACTTACCACAACACAAGACGCTAAAAATTTGGTTCTATAAATAGTGCTGCTTAGAGCACGTCTGAACAAAGTATGGCTATCCAGTTTTCACAAAGCATCTTCACAACGAGAAGACAAGGCACACTAAATCAATCAAATTTATTGTTTCCCCTAATGTTGGCATCCTAAACTATATGCTTCACAAAAGAGTACTTATTCCCAAATGCGGCGAAATGATGTTTGCTGAAATACACTCATTCCAGAATCATTTCAACGCAGCTTAAAGAGCAATGAAATGTCATCAAATGTGGGTGGGAACTGTAAACCCCTCTGCACGAACAGCAGCGGAACTGAGCTTGCACGCCTCCAAAACTACCGGTGCTCTAGTTTAGAAATACCAACGCAAAACGAACAATAAACTGACCATTAGTAACGTTGATACTAGGCTAAAACTAGTGACAGCTATGAATATGAATATATGAATGTTATTACGATAATTTGTTATAAAACTATCGAGAGATTAACAAATATTAACAATGATAGTTCAGTAGACGCTTGTTAAATGAAACCTGAAGGGAATAGGAGAATATGTACCATTTACAGAAGTTTCGTTTACTGAGATATGAACTGGGGTAAAGCGTACTAGTACTAAACCAATCATATCAAAAACGGTTAGTTCAATTCAAGTAGAGATTCTGTTTCACAGATTTCCATTTACTGGGAATCTGCTGTACTGTACCGCAGCACTTTAATAGCTTGCGATTGACAATGTGACTGGTATCTCCACCATTATAGACTATAGTTACAGAGAAATTTAATGACAACTGACTATCAGAAACACCCAGTTCATACAGCTATGAGCAGCAGCCAAGTTTATGTCTCATTGTTTGCATGCTGTATGTCCCATAATTTTACACTATCAAGCATTCTCTATTGCACAATCAATTGTGCTATTCACTTCACTGGCTCATTATTGATGCGATAAAACTTCTTCGAATCTTTTTTTATTTAGTTGCGTTTTTGTCATTCTTTGTTATCAATATTATTACAAGTTTTTTTACTAGCGTGTGGTTGCTACAGTTATATGGTTGCTACAGTTATATACACTGCCAATTTTCTAAAGATAAAGTTGCGAGTGATGCCCTTTCTGTTCTGTCCTTAATTTTCTTCCTCGATGGTATGCATCCTTTTGTATATCAGTAAGACCAACTAGCCTAACAAAAAGTTTTATTAAGTTGCAATGACTTACAGTTGATCCCTCCTAACCACGTAACTGTACCATCACTGAGTATCTATGGGGCATAACATCAATTTTTAAATGCATTTGACAGTAGTTTCAGCCAGTGCACGTAATGAACGGCAGTAGACTTCTCTTACACTTGTGTTATCTCAAGCGATGAAATGGGCTTCTAACAAGAACACCTGTAAAACAGCCTAGTTTACTACAAATCTGTTCAGCGGAATCCAGCAACGTCATGCTGCAAACAGTTAGCTTCCTGATTGACTCCATTGCTAGAGCAACTGCACCGGAAAGGCAATAGTACTGGATTATATCTCAGACCAGAATGAATTTTCAGGCAAGGAATTTTCGTTTCAAGAAATTTGAATGGATTTCCTTGTGGCTTTGTGCTACAAGCAGATAGCTGTTGATTCCTCTTTCTGGATCTACCATAGGACAAGAAAACATGAAACGAAATTGTTCGCTTAAGCAAACTGACAAACAAAGCCTGATACACGAAGTACAGAGCATGCAAAGATGACATAGCACTCACCTAAGCTCCTTGCGAGCCACGAGGCGCTCTGCCTCGCGTAGGTGCATGTCGCAGGCCTCATCCGTCTTGGTAGCGGCCAGTACGACGGGTTTTCGCGTGCGCACCAGCGTCTGCAGCAGGGCAGCCACAAACTCGGCCTGCTTGTCGGCCGGCCGTCCCGGCACATGGCTCACGTCATACACGCACACAAAGCCGTCCACGTTGAGTCGCCCCTCGGGCATGAGCCGCTGCTCAAACTCCTTCTCAATGCCCAGCTGGCTCTTGCACACATACATGAGTTTCTCGGCCGAGCAGAGGCGCAGGGCCGCACACCGCTTCAGGTACGTCTCCGTCTTGCCGCTGCGGAACGGCTGGAAGGACGAGTCGTCGATGAACTCTGTTTGCTCCACCACGTGCACGCTCAGCTCGGGCACATTGTCGCCCGCGCCATCGGCCGAGGGCCGCCTTGCCTCGCCCCAGTACAGGAAGTGGTCGTTGTTGACCACACGGCCCCCAAAGTCCGTCTGGCTCAGCACCGAAATATGGTCCGTGTGGTAGTCGTCGGCGCGGGGCCGCACAAAGCGGTTGCAGAGGCACGACTTGCCCACACCCGTGGGGCCCTTGTCGCGCTCGGTGCCGCTCAGGCCCACCACGGCCACGCACAGCGACCGGGGGGCCGCCTCTGAAGCCGAGGGAAGGCCCCCCGGCTGCCGCCGGCTCGTCATGCGCCCCCCGCGCCCCTCAGCCAGGACCCCCACCGGACTCCACCAGGCCACCTGCAATGAGTGCCAAGGCGTACTCAATAAGGCCTTTTCTTTTAATAGACTCATCCTTTCAACTCTTAAATGCATTTCAAAACACTCAACCTTTAACACCATGTATAACTAACCAGCACTGTTCACACTCAGTCTAAGCATTGTGTGTTGCTATATGAAGTGGCACCAGAAATGAAGAATGAAGTAATTTACAGTACTTTAAATGTCAGTCAACATAAACATTAAAAAAAAAAAAAGGCAAGGCTGGGCAAACAAACCGTCTCTAAGTTCTGTCTGACACCTACTTTGATATAGACTACACTTTCTACCAAAGCCTTACATCAGCATCTATTCTCATTCCAAATTGCAACTCAATGACTACTAAGCTGCAACAGGAATCAACACTGCCCCGCATTTCTGTCAGAAGCTCTTACTAGCCTCATATCCTCACAGCAACATCAAATGATATGGACAATTGCATGTTACGTTGGTGCAACAGTGTAAAAAAAATTAATGCAGATTCACACTAGTGGAGCCAAGCAAGAAAGAACAGCAGAGCTGGCCAGCCTTCCTTCTTTCTTTTGTTTTTTTAAGGACGATAGTCCTTCTTGGGGCCCTTCGACGTAAAAATTTTGGTCTGTCTGTTTGTCTGTCTGTCTGTACATTTGTCTGTCTGTCTACCCTTAACGGTACCCTAAATGGCATTAAAGCGACCAAACGATACTCCAAACCTCTGACCCCATCCGCAGAGATTGCTCAAGGTTCAGCGTTCATACTTGTGCGATTGTCAATTAAAAAGCTATTATTGCGCATACCTGAGGCACCATAACAACTTGTCAATATTATATATGAGTATCTTTTTACTGGAAAAGGCATACATAAGTAATTTTAAGGATCGTAGCCTTTATAATGCTGCGCTGGCCATGCAACGCTTGCACGAAACGGCAAGTGTTTCCAACGCTTTGCTAAGACGACACGTTGGAGGCACCTACCCGTCGCCTTGCGCTCTACACCTTATCACCTCAAAGACGGGCACGCACGGCACGTGCCCCGTATTCCAGGATAACTGCCAGATAGCGCTCATGTCTCACATGTGACGTGACTTGATGCGCTCGTTCGCCTCCGCTTCACGCTAGAGGCACTCTAACGCAGCGCCTCCAGAATTCACTAATTTTCTTGCGCAGAACATCAAATAAATGTTTTTTTCACTCTCTCCAGACGCAAGATTATCGTCTTTTGACGACATTTGTGGTGTAACATGCAGATACGGGACCAATTTTTTCTTTCTTTTTCTTCATGTATTTTTTCTCAGCTTGTTTCTATTTTTTCTTTCTCTATCTCTTTCAGTTCATCTGATTCCTTCTTTTATTCCCTTTCTGTCTTGCCCTAAGTTTTCTATCTTTTTTTATGAGTCACTTTTTCTATCTCTTTCTCTCTCAGTCTATTTCTTTCCATGTATTTTTCATCATCTTTTTTTTCTTTACCTTCTCCTCTCTTCCTCTCTATACTCCTTCTGTCATCCATCCAAATTCTCGCATGCCCTGTTGGATGAATCAGCAAATGTGTTCTTTGAAGAATGATTGATATGTGGGGTTTAACGTCCTAAAACCACCATATGATTATGAGAGACACCGTAGTGGAGGGCTCCGGAAATTTCAACCACCTTGGTTTCTTTAAAGTGTTCCTAAATCTGAGCCCACGGGCCTCAAGCACTTTCGCCTCCACTGAAAATGCGGCCACTGCAGCTGCGATTCGATCCCGCGACTTGCGGGTCAGCAGCAGAGTGCCTCAGCCATTAGACCACCGTGGCAGGCACCTTTCAAAAAAAAAAAAAAAAAACAGAGGGAGGAGTAGGGGAGTTACTTGACCACACTTGCCTTGTTTCGTTGTTAGAAGGTTAGATTAGCTCAGTATGCATGTTGACAGGCATAACAATAGCAATCGCTGCTTATCAGATGATTATCCAAAGTTTCTTGCTTTGTATTTTATGCCTTTTCCCTTATGTTTTTTCTTGTTTTTCCTTAAGCGAGTTGTGCTTATGTTTTTTGCTTTGTCTTGCTTTAATACATTTTATGCCACTGTTTTGGCTTAACATGTTCAATTGTATTGTTCAACATTATAGCCCACTGTGCAACAATTGCACTACAAGTCAGCTGTATTGTCAAACAAATAAATAAATAAATAAAACCCAGTCAAGCAATATTATGAAACACTGCATTGCTAAATATGCGAAAACTAAGTTCAGACATTGGGCAGTGACTGGGAGGTCGTGTAACTCTACTAGCAGACAACATGCATGCCTACGTATAGAACTTGTTGTGGAATTGAATTCACCATCAGCTGGAACAAAATAGGAACTAATACTGAATGACTTTTGCTACACATAAGAGCATCACAGTGCTACGGGGACACGAGCAAAGCCACCGATCAAGGTAGGTACCATCAGCTGGAACAAAATAGTAACTAATACTGAATGACTTTTGCTAAACATAAGAGCATCACAGTGCGACAACGAGGACACGAGCAAAGCCACCGATCTAGGTAGGTCAGTAAGCTGATCAATTTGCCGGAAATCAGGAGACAATCAGGAGACTTTGGAAATCAGGGACCGACAAGTACGCGGAGCTGGAAGCTGGCCTGAGTCAGCATCTGCCCAGTGGCGATACTACAAAACAGCAAACATTCTTCCACACACGATCGGTCGAGGCTCGCATGTAGGGCCCTTGTTCAGGAGATCCGTCTGAGCTTAAACAAACCGTACCCGTGAAAAACATTTGCTTTTAAGAAAATCACAAGATACTGGCCCTGGTCAACCAACTTGTGATTGCCCTCATGTGATGAGCATGGCTAACATTGTAGGTTGGACATAAACTTCTAAGATGGCAGTGCCCCCTATCATCTGTTCCATGCGTTTCTCACTGACTGCTTCCTCTCATATAAATGATAGCTTTTCCGTGATTTTCTGATGTGTAATTTCCTAACAGGATTCAGAATTTTACTCTTCATCATCTCTTCAATTCAAGACCATGACAACACTCAATTGTGTCAAGTCTCGTTACAGTGAGCAAGTAGATATTATTTGCGCAGGGTTGTGCATTTTGAATCACTTTCGATTGCCTCAGCGAGAAAACAACATTGTTCGCTAGAACAATGAGCTCCTAATATTATCTAGGGTTTAATGTCCCAAAACCACGATATGATTATGAGAGATGCCCTAGTGGAAGGCTCTGGCTATTTCTACCACCTGGGGCACTTTACATGCAGCTAAGCCTAAATCACGGGACTAAAGATCGCCTCAATCAAAAACGCAGCCACTGCAGTCGAGATTCGATCCCCTAACCTTCGGGTCAGCAGTCGAGCGCTATAACTACTGCAATGTGTCAGAACAATGAACTCCTGAAGCACTGCCAACAATCAGTGCTACTTTGGCCTATGATCTGATTACAAGTACTGATCACCTGTGTAATGGCTTGTGTGGAAAACTAAATAAAAATCCTCGATGACGCAAGACGAGACAAAAGACTAGGAAGATTGAACAGGACTGACCATCTGAGAAGACCACAAGAATGATAGGGCAATACGAGTACATACACGAGCATGATGCGCAGCTGAGTGAATATTTTCAAAAGGCCAGTAAACAACCCCAAGGCTAAAAAATTGCCGTGAAGAGAAATACATGCACTTTCAGTTTGTGATCATGCTGCCACAAGAATTTCGCAAATATGTGCTATATTAAGAAAGAGACAGGGGCTAGAACATCGCGTTCAGCTGGTTTCAAATTTTCGCACAGTCTCGCCACCCTCCACCATTGGAGGAAGGGGAAGGCGTGGCCCATCGTCATGACTCCGCCCATTTCAGCAATGTGACAAGACGTCAGGGATTGACGTCATCGGCAAACTCTATCAGTTGGAACGCACTTCCGCTTGCTCCGATGCCTGGTTGTTTTCAGTTTACCCAGTGCCAATGCTTTTCCGCAGCCCAATCGTTCGATTTGCAACCGATGACTTGCAACAAAACTGCGTTCCAAAATCCACGCATGAAGCTGGCCTGATTTTTCTGGAGTTCGTTCAATTTTTGGAGAGCAGCAACACAACAGACAAATAATGCGCTTAATAATTTGTGCGCCTCTCAACAGGTGACGCGACAATTTCCTTACTCCCAAAGACTGGGTCAGTGAAGTGTCCCGATTTCGATGCACGGAGCCTATGGGGAGTTTTGCAACTCGTATAATTGCATAGCTCTGTCGTAGCTGTGGGTAAGAACAGAGTCGTTGACTTCAGTTGTTTGTTGAGACCTGGTTTAGACCAAGCGACGAGCTACGTGCTGCGTCACGCTGCCGATTGCAGAGTTGTCGTCACTGCGCATGCAAGGAGATTGGTCAGGTGTAGAAAAGGAGCGCAGATATTGTTTTTCGAAATGGAGGCTGTGCACGGCACGCAGCTCTGTAATATTCAGAAGACGTGATTGCTGCAGCCTACTCTACGAATTACCGAGCTTGTTTGGGCGGTGTAAAAGAAAAAGTCAGAGCCTATTGACTGGCCCTTTAAGCCGAGACATCGGCAGCAGTTCAGCTCTAAAGGCAAAGTGTCCAATGGACCTCAGTTGCAAGTTCAAATGAGTGCAAAATCTGTATAATGTATAACTGCAAGGCTTTTTTATGACTGTTCAACAATAAACTATATTGCATATGGGTCTGAATGCTGTCAGTGAAACTCAGTATTTAACGTAATAACCACTTTCATTTCTTTCTTTTTTTTTTCTGCAATGGAGAAAGGCTACCTAAGATGGAGCCCGATTTTTCTTGCCCAAAAGGTAGTACATCTAGTTTTTTTTTTTTAATCCTACTAGGGTCAATGGAATGTTTTAGCACTGATAACATTGCTACAGCCAACAGTATGGTCAAGTGATTTCAAGTAATCTAAAAACAAAGTTTCAGAAGTGAAATCAAAATGGGCAGCTCCTTCATACGATGCCTCAGATGTTACCCCATTGTAATGCAAATACTTGTTGGCTAGCGCAGAAAAAGTGAAAGATGTGAACTGACAACACAAAAGAACAACCGTGCTGGTTCTACAGAGTTCGAGTGGTGGTTTGTGCAACACTTGCTAAAAAAATTGGCCCCGTATCTGCATGTGACATTGCAAATGTCATTGAAAGACGATAGTCTTGCATTTGGAGAGAGTGAACAAAACGTTTATTTGATGTTCTGCACAAAAAAATCGGTAAATGGTATTCTGGAGGCAAACGAGTGCATCAAGTCAAGTCACGCGTGAGACATGAGCGCTATCTGGCAGTTAGCTTGTAAAGCGAAGGGCGCGGCGTGCGCGCCCATCTCGGAGGCGATAAGGTGTAGAACGCAAGGTGACGGGCAGGTGCCACCACCGTGTCGTCTTAGCAAAGCGTTGGAAACCCTTGCCTTTTCGTGCAACCCTTGCATTGTCAGCGCAGCGTGATAAATGCCACGGTCCTTAGAATTACTTAAGCATGCCTTTTTTGATAAAAAATTGTGCCACGGTAAAAAGACACACCACAGAATAATAGCGTCTTGTTATGGTGCCTCAGATATGTGCAATAATTGCTTTTTAATTGACAGTCGCACAAGTATGAATGCTGAATCTTGAGCAATATTGGTGGACGCTGCGGTTGGGGTCGGCCATTTGGGGTATTATTTGGTGCCGTTTGGGGTATTGTTGAGGGCAGACAAACAGGCAAATGTACAGACAGACAGATTAAAACTTTTGCGTCGAAGGTCCCCAAGAAAGACTATCGTCTTTAATAAATGCAGATAAAATGCTCTTTGCTTAAGTGATTCAAGATATACAACCCAGTTGGTTTGTATCAACCTTATTGGTAGTCCGGCCGAGCTATTGCCAACTGGACCTTAGGTCTCCCGTGTGGGGACATCTAAGCCTTGCCTGACTGCCGCCTCGCGGTCTTGCTGGACGGCCTGGAGCTGGTCATTGAGGCTGGGACTGCGCAAGGCAGCGGCCCACAGTGGTGGAAGGGTTCCAGATATAGCACCTTGCGGGTTTTTGGTAATATCCCAGAGCATGTGAGTTAACGTGCCAACCTCAATACGGCAGATCTCGCATATATTTGTCCTATATATATTGGGGTAGGATTTGTTAAACAGCAAGTGGTTGGGACATGTGCGCGTTTGTAGCTGTCGTAAGGCCGCCACCTGCGTCGTGTTAAGCTTCTCGCTGGGCGGAGGAAAGGTTCGGCGGGCTAGGTAGAAGGCCTTGGTAATTTCATTGTAGGTCGTCAAAACGGTCTTAGGTGTTTCCCCATAGAGGACGGTCGCTGGTGCGGTTCACGAGTTCGCACACCTTCATCATCATCATCATCATCAGCAGCAGCAGCAGCAGCAGCAGCAGCAGCAGCAGCAGCAGCAGCCTGACTATGTCCACTGCAGGACAAAGGCCTCTCCCATGTTCCGCCATTTAACCCGGTCCTGTGCTTGCTGCTGCCAATTTACACCGGCAAACTGCTCAATCTCATCTGCCCACCTAACCTTCTGTCTCCCCCTAACCCGCTTGCCTTCTCTGGGAATCCAGTTAATTACCCTTAATGACCAACGGTTATCCTGTCTACGTGCTACATGCCCGGCCCATGTCCACTTCTTCTTGATTTCAGCTATGATATCCTTAACCCCCGTTTGTTCCCTAATCCACTCTGCTCTCTTCTTGTCTCTTAAGGTTACACCTACCATTTTTCTTTCCATTGCTCGCTGCGTCGTCCTCAATTTAAGCTGAACCCTCTTTGTAAGTCTCCAGGTTTCTGCTCCGTAACTAAGTACTGGCAAGATACAGCTCTTATATACCTTCCTCTTGAGGGATAGTGGCAATCTGCCTGTCATAATTTGAGAGTGCTTGCCAAACGTGCTCCACCCCATTCTTATTCTTCTAGTTACTTCAATCTCGTGGTTCGGCTCCGCGGTTATTACCTGCCCTAAGTAGACATAGTCTTTTACAACTTGAAGTGCACTATTACCTATCTCGAAGCGCTGCTCTTTTCCGAGGTTGTTGTACATTACTTTCGCATGCCTTGGCGTGTGAAAAAACTTTATATGATACCCAAGGTTTCCAGAAAATTGACGGAAAATGAAAACCTTTAGAGGTTTTTTTCTCGAAGTACTAACATTACTAATTTTGATTTCATGCCAAAACAGATACTGCAAATCAGTGGACTGCAATACTTTGTTAAATATAGCAGGGGGACGTGAAATACTAGAAGTGACAACAAAATAGGGCAACTTAAACAATGAAACTAAATAGGGACGGTGAAATAGCATATTAGATTACAGGTGATGTGAAACCTGTGGGGGTGCTAGCACCCCCTCTAAAGTTGTTTGCATCTCATGGTGCACGTGTCTCGCGTATAGACTGCATTTCAGGTTAACAACTACCGTGCGGTAGGGGCGTCGTGCTCGCGAGTGCTTGTTATCACCACTACCACCACCACCATCATCATCATCATGGTTAGTGTGTAGCGCCGACAGTGACGCCTGGCGGCAGGTCTAGGTGGCGGTTGACGCGAACGGTTGTCTTAAGCAGTGGGCCTGCGGTAGGTGGCACAGCGTGCCGTCTGTCCTAGGCCCTCGTGGCAAGTTAAGTGTTGGCAAAGCCGCTTTGTGTGTGTTCTTGTGCTTGTTATGGTTTTGAGTGTTGTGCAAGGTTGTTATAGCGCGTTGATTCACATTTGATGCAAAACAGTTCGGCTCACGATATCGTCATTCTAAAGGTAGTTAAATAAATGTGTGTTGTTTGGTTCATTCCAACCCTGTCTGCTGTGTCCGTTCACTCCAAGAGCGTAGCGCTCGATTTCGAGAACCCACAAACCACTGATACATAAGTGCTTAATTTAAAGGTTAGCAGTATCCTCCCGTGCAAAGTTAAGCATACTTAGCTTTTCTGCTTTTTACACACCAATTCACACAGAAAACACTACTATAACATGTTTTGATGCAAGAGAATGAAATGTGATGTATTATTATTTTTTAAAGCTAACTTTATAAAATTTAATAAAGGTTAATCTGAGGCCCAGATCTAGAATCTATACTCAACCGTCAACAGCTTTTTCTATATTTCAAAATCCAACAAATCTCATATCCAAATGAAGTAGACAGCCGGCAGCAATACAACTATTCCAAATAAATTTAAAAATGCACTCAAGAGCAAGTTTTTCTGAATAAAGGTTTTTTTTTTCCTTATTCAAATACTCACTCGTCTGCATTTCACAATTGCTCAACTACTTGAACTAGTTGAATTTGTCGTTCAACCAATCACAATAGAAGTGAGGAAGCAGAGCTAAATGCTACATGTTTCACAAAGGCACTCCACAACACTTGATTAGCATGGTCAGATGATGCTGCTGATTGGTAGTCAAGGCTCCCACGAACACGTGAGTCAGACATAATAACGCAGAACGTGGCCTGGAGCTTACTGCTCTCAATGTCTGCTTAAAATCTCTCCCTCAACTACGCCATTACTTGTCTTTCTTTAGATAAGTGAGGTACCTGCTACACATTTACAGCATGTGCACTCTGCCACGTAATACTATAAGGATTGTAATGGAACACTTTGGAGTGGGTGGGAAGCAATAACCTACACAATTATTGTGCAATTAGCATTGTGAAATGACCGATTGTTATTTCGCTCTTCTGCCAAGCTTATGATATCACAAAGGTTAATGCAATTTCCTGTCTGACAGAAAGCCTACATAGGGTCTTTTTGCAAATGAGTTCCTATCCCTATCATGGTCGAATCGGATTTTAATGCGGGCCCTCTGCCAAACAGAGGGCCCAGATTCAAATCTTGTTCGACCTAGGGTATTTTTTTTCTCACTTTATTTTTTTCATGTACACCACCAATGGTAACAGCAATCAATGCAGCAACAGGCATGCAAAAGCTGTGCTCTAAAAAATCCAGAGGACACATACTGGTCCTTTATGGGTGTCTGGTAGTTGGTAATATTTCTCGCACGTATATGTTCATTTCCCTTGGTTTATTCCTTGAGTTAACTTTGTGTTATTCGCTCTAAGTCAACATCACAGGTCTCGTAGAAGAGACTGCATGGTCAAGATATGCTGTGCCAACACTACACAATATTGTTACGAGTAACTTCTTTAATAATCTATTTACAACGCACAGAACTCGACGAGCAAGATGGCGTCAGTCCGGCATCAACTAAAAACTCACTTCGTCCTCCTCATTCATGCAGCTGCGTTTAGCGGCTGTTATGTATCATAACCCACGGCGGTAGAAGCATTGTCCCGGTGCTAAACTAAGCAGATGATGTCGAAGGAGGGTAATAAGGCTTTAGCCAAGCCACACGAACGGTGCGCTTGCAGCTGACGATGACTTTGTTGGATCGGTTGGGACAATCTCGTACGTGACGTTTGTCACTTGGCGAACGATACGCAATGGTCCAGTCTAGGGCGACAACAGTTTCTCAGGCAGTCCAATACGTCGAGTGGGTGACCAGAGGAGCACGAGAGAACCCGGGGAAAAGTGCACGTCCTATGGTGAGAATCGTAGAGCTGTTGCTAGTGCGTCTGTGAGGCCTGTAGATGATTACGGGCAACATGGCGACGTGGTCGGCGCGGGCGATGGCTTCCCCGGCATATTCAGTGGCCGCAGGTAGCAAAGTGTCTAAGAATAGAGTGCCGGTCATATAGGAGATAGAAGGGCGAATAACTGGCAGTGTTGCGACGGGATGAATTGTAGGAAAACGTCACATATGGCAAATGAATGTCCCAATCCTGGTGGTCTGGCACAACGTATTTGGCAAGCATGTCGGTTAGGGTCCTGTTGAGGCGCTCCGTGAGGCCATTTGACTGGGGATGGTATGAAGTAGTAAATTTGTGCTTCATATCGCAAGACCTCAGCATTTCGTGAACAGCGGCTGATAAGAACGTGCGGCTACGGTCGGTGAGAAGCTGGCGTAGAGCACCGTGCAATAATATGTCGTACAGCAGAAAGTCTGATACGTCGGTAGCGCAACTGGCCAAGAGTACTTGTGTGATTGCGTACCGCGTCGCGTAGTCAGTGGCAACAGCAATCCATTTATTTCCAGCTGTGGAGAGTAGAAAAGGGCCCAACAGGTCGAGACCAACTCGAAAGAAAGGTTCAGTGGGAACGTCGATCGGCTGAAGGTAGCCGGCTGGGAGGGCAGACAGCGTTTTGCAACGCTGGCAGGGCTCACAAGCGGCGACATGCCGTCGAACAGAGCAGGCAAGTCCAGGCTGAAAAAACTGACGTCGTACCCGATCGTATGTGAGAGAAATGCCCAAATGGCCCGTCATGGGAGCGTCATAAAGTTGGAGCAGGACAGTGGTATGCAGGTGCGCTGGGATGACAGGAAGTAAGTCTGATCCGAAGGAATCAAGGTTACGGCGGTATAGGATCCAGTCTTTCACCAAAAAACATTCGTAGTGACGGGTCGCAAGGTGATGACTCCAGTTTGTCAATGATGGCTCGTAAAGAAGCATCCCGACGTTGCTCTTCGCCAATGTTCAGCAGCTGCGACACGAAAAGAACGTCCGCGATAAGGTCAGTATCGGTTGCTTCGTCCACAGGATAGCGAGATGAGCAATACGCATCCTGATATAATCACCCTGTTTTATGCATTACAGAGAACGTGTATTCTTGAAGACATGGGGCCCAACGAGCAAGACGTCCTGTGGGGTCCTTCAGGGAGGCTAGCCAGCAGAGCGCGTGATAATCCGTGACAACACGGAATGAGCGCCCGTACAGGTATGGACGAAACTTGGCGACTGCCCATACAAGGGCGAGGCACTCGCGCTCCGTGATGGGCTAGTTGCGCTCGGCTGTAGATACCAGTCGACTTGTGTAGGCTATGACACGGTCGTGTCCCCGTTAGTGCTGCAATAGCACAGCTCCTATGCTGTGTCCACTGGCGTCCTTGTGAACCTCGGTTGGGGCTGATGAATCGAAGTGAGCCAAGATTGCTGGCGTTGTAAGCAGGGTTGTAAGATGGGAAAATGATGACACTTGGTCATGGCCCTAGATTAACGAGGCGTCTTTTTTCAAGAGGTGTGTGAAGGGGCGTGCAATGGTCGCAAAGTCCTTAACAAAGAGTCTGAAATAAGAGCACAACCCCACAAAACTGCGGACATCCTTTGTGGTCTTCGGAATGGAAAAGTTTGTGACTGCGAGAATTTTCTCTGGGTCTGGACGCACGCCTTGGGCATTGACAAGGTGACCAAGCACGGAAATTCGATGACGAGCGAATTGGTACGTGGAGGCGTTAAGCTGGAGTCCGGCTCGACGGAAAACGTTCAGAATAGCTGATAAACGATCGAGATGTGTCGAATGTGGCCGAAAAGACAATAACATCGTCAAGGTAACACAAGCAGGTGAACCATTTCAACCCTTGGAGCAATGAGTCCATCATTCTTTCAAATGTGGCTGGCGCATTGCAGAGAACAAAGGGCATCACTTTAAACTGATAAAGGCCATCACGAGTGATGAATGCGGTCTTCTCGCGGTCCATCTCGTCCACGGCTATCTGCCAGTAGCCTCACCGAAGGTCAATAGTTGAAAAATAAATAGCACCGTACAGGCAGTCGAGGGCGTCGTCGATGCAAGGCAAAGGATGAACATATTTTTTCATAATTTTGTTGAGGTGACGGTAATCGACACAAAAGCGCCATGTTCCATCCTTCTTTTTAACAAGGACGACTGGAGAAGCCGAGGGGCTGCATGAAGGCTCGATAATGTTTTTCGGAAGAATTTTCCCGACTTCCTGTTGTGTTATTGCACGCTCCGACACAGAAACACGGTAGGGGCGTCGGTGAATGGGAGTTGCATGACCAGCATTGATGCGATGGGTGACAATGGTCGTTTGGCTTAAGGAGTTGCTGGCAAAGTCAAAAATGCTACAATAGCCCTCAAGAACGTGCCAAAGCGCTGCAGCTTGCTTGGACGTGAGGTCCGATGACCCCATTCGCTCAATGTCGGCGCCTCAAGAACGTGATGGAGTGGAACCACTGACTGAGCTGCAGCAATCATCAACTCTGAAGGGCTCGACATGGTCGTCTTGGAGAGCGGTAATAGGAGAGCAGTAAGATACTCTGTGGCAGAACTTGGGTGGTGAGTAAGAAGTTGACCAGTGGAAGGAAGGTGCCGTTTCTCGTAATCGTCAGAATCATACGCGGCACAGCAAACCAATGCGAAAGCATCACGGCAGGAATCGGGGCCACCATGTAATCACCACTGGCAGTGTGGAGGATAAGTCGACATGTGTGACAGAGATAGGCAGGAAGCGCGTGAAATCAATGCAGCAGAGGCTGGTTTGCGATGGGCTGGTCGGGTCGAAAAAGAGAGGTAAATCAAGATGGAGAGAGCCAGCTGAACAGTCTATGAGGGCAGAGTGCGTGGCTAGAAAATCCATACCAAGAATGAGTTCATGAGGGCAACGTTGGATAACAGCGAAAAGAACGACAGTGCTTCTCTCTCCAATATAAACTCGCACAGAGCTCATGCCAAAAATTGCGGCAGTTCCTCCATCAGCGACTTGTACAGCTCGGTTGAGGGCGGGTGTGACAACTTTTTTAAGTCTAAGTCGGCGGCGAAGGTTAGCACTCATAATGGACACATGTTCGCCAGTATCAATGCGCCAACACGAGCCTTGTCGACAGTAACGTTCAAAAAATTCCGGTTCATCGTTAACGTTAAGCGAGAATTTCTTACGAATGTCGTCAACGCAGCTCCACCCCTAGAAGCTGCACAGCCTAGTTTTCCGGTCAGAGGTGCTGCGAATAGGTCGGGGAGGCAGCACGGTGTTGTGGGGGCGACGGAGAGTGACGACGAGCAGGGGACAGTGACCGGTCGTAGTGAAGTCTGCTCAGAGGTGCTGCAGGAGCGAAAAATGTGGTCGGCATTGATGAAGAAAGTGATGGAAACGACTGGCGGGCAGAAGTGGCGTGAGACTGAGCTGCATAATGTGACGGCAGAGCCCAGCGGTTGCGGCAGTGATGAGTGATATGACCAACGCGTCAACAGTTAAAACATATGAGCCTGTCATCAAGGGTACGCCATTTGAATGGATTGCGTTGGATGCGAGGAGCAGAAGGGGGACGATACGAAGGCTCAGCAGAGTATACGGCAGGAACAGGATATAGGCCGACATTCGACACCTCTTGACAAACGACGGCTTCTAACAAAGAGATCGTGGTCGGGGAAGGCACAGGCGTCGGTAATGGCGTGGCTACTGGTTGTGCTGCCTCGACCTCTCGACGATTGATGCGTGTGAGGTTGTCGCATCGAGGGGCCCGGTGGAAGGAGTCGTCACACGAAGAAGTAGCTGCTGTGTTCGGAAGAACACGATGCTTTGGGCTACGCGGCGGGCTTTAGCTTGTTCGAGACGTCAGCATTCTTTAAGGATGGTGTCGATGCTCGAGACGTTAAAAACCGGCAGGTTGAAAGCATCGTCGGCAATGCCTTTCAAGACGTGGTTAACTTTTTTACCTCCGACATGCACTGGTCGGCTTTGGAACAAAGGGCCAAGACGTCATAAATGTAGGAGACATAAGATTCGGTAGAAGACTGAGCCCGTGTGGCAAGAGCCTTCTTCACAGTGAGCTGATGACCAGATAAATCGCCAAACAGGTCGCAGATCTTTTCTTTGAAGAGATCCCAGTTCGTTATGTCGGCTTCGTGGCTTTCAAAACATGTTCGGGGAGTGCCGTCCAGGTAGAAAAGCGCGTCGGCGAGCATGAGCGTGGGATCCCAGCGGTGAGTAGCACTGGCGCGCTCGTGCCGCTTCAGCCAAGTGTCAAGATCGATTCTACCATCACCTGAGAAAGTGCCAGGATCCCGGAGGTGAGGGAGTGTGACGTAGGTGGTCGCTTGGACTGATGAGGACGGCGTAGAGGAAGTACCAGCAGTCGAAGGGTCGCCGATGTTGCGACCGCTGCGCGTCTCTATCGAGGTATGCGGGTCAACCACCTCCACCAATAATGTTACGAGTAACTTCTTTAATAATCTATTTACAATGCACAGAACTCGACGAGGAAGGTGGCGCCAGTCCAGCATCAATCAAAAGCTCACTTCATCCTCATCTTTCATGCAGCCGCGTTTAGCGGCTGTTATGTATCAATATTTACAACCCAGCAGCGGAGAGTGCCTCTGCCAGGTTCCATGATGAACCCAGCAGCTCAAAAGGATGGTTCAAATCCTTTAATGAACTCATTATTCCATTTCCATTAATTATTCCCACAGCTGCTTTGCTCTTATTTTTAGTAAACCTACTCCAATACCATATGCATCCAACCCTTACACTGAAGCACAACCATCAATCTCATGCCTGCTTCATTTTTTAGATAGAATTTTCTGAATATTTGGAAGACAAGAAATAAGTGCTTGACCAAAAGTGCTTGGAAGAAATGAAAGAATGTAATTTATCGCTTGTGCGGCAAATTACTGTGTAGGGACAAATCGCAAGATGTCAGCAGCATAACGTGTAGCTTCAATCGGAACTTAATTTTGGTACTTGGCTCACTCACTGCATTTCTCTAATTTATGGCTGCACAAGAATAGTGTACATTGATTGAGTTGCCGAAGTCAGCTGAGCATCAGTAGCTTCACTGCAGGCACCGCTCGCTCAACAGAGATGGAGACAAAAAGGAACATAGGTGATCGAGGTGGTGCCGAGTAGGCAGGAGGAAAGTTGCCAGAAAAGGAAAAAGAGGTTGAAGGCAGACCATCAGATGACTACATGCAACAAAACAATAGTGCAAGGCATGAAGAAATGGGAATAAGCACAAGAGCAGAGCCATTAGCGAGTGCCACTATGTATGTGTCTTTTGATACAATTACCATATAGTTTCAAATCCCACATTAGTCAAGCAATGCAGAACATGTGCACTAACGCTGCCATGTTGCTTCAAAAATGGTGAATCCGCCAAATGAGCACTCTATATCGGCGACTACATACATCGTAAATATTTGATAGCATTTGTCCCGTAACTTTAGGGTTTTCACGGAAAGAAAACATTTGCTTGAATATCAGCTTCTTGATTTCCGAAGTTTATAGGGCCTTGTACGCGGCACAGCCCTGGCCCAATGGATGCTGCAACATCTCCAACGATGCGTTGCCAAAGAGAAGTGTTAAGAAGATGGAAGAGCTAACCAGTGATGAAACAAGGATGGAACAGCGACACCAACACTGTCACGCAGCCTGAAGAAAAAACGGAGATGTCTGTTGCGGTGGAGCAGAGGTTAAGGTGCTCGGGTACTGACTTGATGGTCACGGGGTAAATCCCGGTCCCAGTGGTCGCATTTCGATGGAGGCGAAATGGTAGAGGCCTGTGTATTCTGCGATGTCAGTGCACTTCAAGGAAAACCAGATGGTTGAAATTCCCGGAGCCCTCCACTACAGAGTTTGTCATCATATTGTAGTTTTGGGATGTTAAACCACCTATAGTATTATTAAAGACCAGAAATTGAAATGAGCCTTGCTGTAACAAGGTTGTCCAGACATGATTTCTGTAAGCTGCCAAGGACAGTTTCACATTCTAGGTGTATAACATTCTTGTACTGTGGACCAGAACAATCCTTCTAGCGTCAGAGAACATATCACGTTATGGACCTGTGCACAGATACGTGCACAGGTCCAAAAACGTGATATGGCACAGATACGGCACGCTGCTTATTATCTGTAGTCCAGAGGTAATGCCCGAGGGCCGCTAATTGAAAACTGCATCTAAGTGGCCATGCATTTTCATGAGGCCACATTTTGACAAATCCCTGACGAAATATCAGACAATATTGGCAATTTCATGCGGTGTAAAAAAGCAAGCACGATCAAACAGATTTTCTAGCACATAGCTAGCAAGAAGTCTGTTTCAGCAACCAGGTTTCAGCAAACACCATCCTTATTCTCGAAATTTCAGCCCCACGAATCCAAGAGTGGTCACAAGAGCGGGCAGCGCAATCCTCGACTTTTCACACCGGCCAGCCGATACTACTCGCTACGGGAACACGCAGTTCGGTGAACACAATTTTTTGACATCATGCTTCGCGGGCAAGCCCGCTTTTTGAAGCACGCTTAGTAGCCGAGATGCGTCGTCATGTAGGTGCAGCGCTCCCTCTGCCTCGTTGACAGTCGAACGGCTTACTAACAACGCCTACTCATGATTGATCAGCACAATGGAGCCATTTCTCTCCAACCGATGCTGATTTTATTTTTCTTCGGGCGAAGTCTTTCTGGCAGCTGCGTGAAGACCGAACCAGTGGTTTAGGTGTTCCCTGGCCGAACTGTCGCGGGAATGACGCTTGAGAGGATCCGCTGCTCCGAACGACGCACACACAGCTTTCACCAGCGAGCTCTTCGTGGCTAAGTCAATCACTGCGGCGGCAGTGGCTATTCAGTTCCACTCGGCGTACCACCAGCGCCGACGCGCGATACTAATCGCACGACGGTTCAAAGAAAGGGTCCTACGAAGCGAAGCCCAAGAATTCAAGAAAGGCTTTCAACCGCGCCTTACAAACGGGTGGTGCGGACTTAGTTTTGTGATTTCCACATCGCGCGGGCGTGTGCGGGAGAAGGAGCGAACGATCAAACGGTTCAGGCCGCCGTCCCGCGATCAAAAGCACCGCCGTTAACAACTACCAAACGCTTGGCACCGACTCGGGAATGATACCACGTCTGGGCAACCAGGGGCCGTCCATGGACGCGACTTCGGCAGCTCTGCCCACGGACCCCGGGCGCTGTCAGCCGCGGCTCGCGGATGCCGGCGCGAGCGGCGCCGCGTCACGGTCTCGCGCGCTAGGATCGCGGCGCGAACTCGCGCGCCGGACTCGCGCAGGCGGCGACGATAAGCCGAGCGGCTCGCCCTCGCGTGCCGCGAGCTCGATCGGTATAGGCTTAGCCCGAGCAGGGCACCTGCGGGGCTGAGCTGGCTGGCGCGCGCTCACCTGGCGACTCCCGATGTCGAGGGTCCGCTGGTGCCGTGCTGCTTGCGCTGCCGCTGCGGCGCCTCAGACAGGCTCGTTCACACCACACCCGCAGCGAATGACGCGAAGCGCGCACGCATTCCTTCCAGCGAGCACGGTTCTCAAAGAGCGGCCATGTTGGTTTTCTCGTGAGTGACATGCCCCCGCTGCAAAAACAGCAACAAAAAACGTTAGCCAGCAGCCGTGTTTCGTCAAACGTGACTGACAAACCAGCGTTTTGCCTAAAGTGTTGAACAAAATTTCAGCACCTACCTTAGAGAGAATTTGTTTTAGGAAAGCCTGTCGCTTTCTTTTTTTTCTTCTATCAGGAGTAAAAAGCTACTACGTACGTACTCATCCAAACTAAGTCGTTTAGTAAGTCCATTCAAGAAGTCAATGTCGTGATGCCGCGCAATACAAATGCTGTGAAATTCATCAAACGACGCCATTTCTACTTCTCATTTATCTCCTCGGCGAGCACTGTAAAAGCAGTTAGCACGAATACAAAGCATAGTCAGAAGTGTCATTCACCGGTTGGTCTTTCAGACACATTTCGGAGCAGTAGCGTTGTCAGAAATATTTTTTTTTTTTTTCAGGGGAGAAGGGGGGGGGGGGGTAGTTATACTTTATGTATGTTCGGGCGTGCGTTTGTATATGTACGTGTATGTATACGCAATCCAAATTTAAAATTTTGGGGCGAGGGGGCAACTACAACATTTTAGCTACGCTCTAGAAGCACACGTTGTTGGGTTAGTCAGTACATATTTATTTAGAAGTCACGCGATTGTGGCTATTTTGCGGAAAAAAAAAATTATAGTAACGTGACAATGGTTCAAGAGGAGCGCACTGTTTATGCCAAAATTACTGCAGCGCTATATATATGCAAAGGCATGCGTGGAAAGCAAGGCATGAATCTAACAGATAACGTTTAGTGTAATGCGATACAAACCCCACTGACAAAACGACATCGGTTTTATGCTGGCCCAGCATGAATGACCGACATAGCCTTTCATGGCCCAAGCTTGGTAAACAAGGTTGGGCCGAGGGTGGTTTTGGTTAATGGCCTCACACTGACTGACTTCTGTCTGCCAACTCAGGCCCAAGGCGTGCTAATACATGGCAGGTGGTACACAGGCGGATTAAATAATCTTGTGCAATAACTTAGTGCAATCTAGTGACAGCCAACGCCGAACGCTCAAACAATAAATTTTCGTTGAAAACTGCACTCACAGATGTTGTGCAATGTCGGCTTGTGGCTGGCCCATAGTGAGTGGACTTGGTCTGTATAGAAGCGTGACCCTACAATGAACCACGTTTGGTGGCCGGGTGTTAGGTGTCAACAATATCCTATCATTTGCTGACTGTTGGCTGAACGTCTGCAGCCAACTAATAACCTAGCAAAATTGGTTGCCAGTCAAGGCCCCACTTTTGTACAACCTATTGCTTGGCCGACAATAGCGGTTGCCCAACTGTGCCCACTTGTTCACCCCCTATCGGCCGTCGGCTAATTTCAGATTGGATATAGGTATAGACATGCGCAAAAAGGACAGGCTCACAACGATCGTATAACATCTTAATCACAACGTTTTATATGTTCAGGAACGTGCTCTCTGTCTACGATAGAAGCAATGAAGTGTCGCTATTGCATAATACACGTCCATTTTTTTTATATGAAAGGCTTCCGACAGTTCTCTAGCAGTGGTGTCTCTCCTTCTCCTGAGAATCTGAACTCTATGTAGATACGGCTCACACTAGTGGGAATTGTAGTGGGCCGGTAAATGAGCCCCATCTTTACCTGTTAGTGACAGCTCGAGCGTGTTCCCGTGCACGCTCATTCACGCAATTTTCCATCTGGCCAACACATAGAGTTTCATACAGGCATGAGGCTATGGGCCAACATTTGTCTTGCCGCAGGATAGCGGCAAATTTTTAAACAACACCGGTAGCAGCGTACATTAGTGGCTACCCCCTGTTTTGGAGTTCCCTATATCGTACGTTAGTTGTGTACGCTCGTCTGTCTGCACGCAGTTCACATAGCACGATTTTCTGCGTCTGTCATGCAGCACATCTAACGCCACTCCTTTTTTTTTTTTACCCGTCCTAGTGACAGTATTTTTTCCTTAACAGTTTCGACGGGCTTGTCAATATAATCGAATGCTTCTATCATTCGAAACGAATAATGCAGAATTCACATTCACTTCGAATTGAATTAAATTTTGCAAATGTTGAATTATTCGAAACGAACGAATAAGTGGATATTATGATGAAACAAGCGCTAAAAATTACACACCCTCAGAGAGGACACAGACGAGCGTTTACGAGGGTGACGGTGGCAGGGTAAGCGCTAGTCTGTGTCCCTCTCTGAGTGTGTGTAATTTTCAGCGCTCGTTTCATCGTGAACCTTTACCAACACGCCCTACTGGCAGTCATCATGAGTGAATATTAATCCGCATGTGATACGCTGTAAAGATGGCTTCACTGCAGTAAATTAATGCCAAGCCGCGAAGACATGTATCCAGGGGAAATCCGCACTGCCGCAATGAGGATATTACCCTCACAGCGATGTCCGCCTTCGTGGAGCAGGGGCTAGGGTGCTAAGCTGCAGACCCGAATGTCGCGAGTTTGTTCCCGGTCGCGGTGGTAGCATTTCGATGGAGGCGATATGGTAGAGACCCGTGTACTATGCGATGACAGTGCACGTTAAACCAGGTGGTCAATATTTCCGGAGCCCTCTAGTACAGCATCTTTCATCATCATTTGATGTTTTTGGGACGTAACCCCCTCCCCATATTAATAAAATTACCCTCACATCGAATTATTTCTTTAATTTTAAGAGCTTGTTATACCGACTTATATGCTCTAAGTATAGCAAATTTTAAAAAGTAAAATATTTTACAGGCTGTATATGATTGCATTCTACCAAATTCGAATTATACTACTATTAAAAGTTGTTTCCGCTTTCTTTGATGCAAGAAAAAGAATACATTTACACAGGCCTTGTTCAATTTTTTTTTCAATGTTGTGCAGGTCAGATAGGTCGGCAAATATGCCCATTTTCATTATAATGTGTGTGGTAGAGCACTTGAGTGCCACGCGGAATAGCTGCATTCGGTAACCGCATGGCGTGACATGCCTTCAAGGAGAAATATTTGTTACTCGTTCCTGCCCGTACCTGCCCAACTGGATTTTATTGCGATAGCAATTATATGGAAAGTCTCGGCTGGTTTTCGCCGCCGCCGTCATTAACGTATATGTATATGCATGTATAGGGGGGTGGTGGTAGTGGTTAGAAGATGAGAAAAGGCACCTAATTTCTGCAACCCGGTCGGGAGCATGGCACAGTGTCTGCAGGGAAGGGAAAAGAAAGAAAAGTGGAAAGAAGACAAAAGATTAAGTGAGCAGTGGCGTGGTCGTCATCAGCACGAACATCATTTCGGAAGCAAGTGTAGGGGTGGCAAGGGGCCCGTCCTCAGCTGTAGGCCACGATTTCCGTCTAGTCCAGGAACTCCACCAGGCTCGGGGCGCTGGTAGATGGGGACGAGAAGGGAACAGCGGGTGCTTTAGGGTGGTGGCAGGAAGGCCATGTCTCCGGTAGGCTGCGGTGACCCTCGAGCGTTCCTGGGCCAAGGCAGGGCAGGCACAGAGGAGGTGCTCGAGGGTCTCGGGGTCGCCGCAGCGGCTGCAGGCTGGGGAGGCGCAGCATCCCTAGAGGTAGTGGCGGACCGTGATCCACACGCATCCGGTCCGCAGCCGCAGCAGGTTGGCTCGTTCCCTCCTGGTAAGGCCTGCCTCGGGAAGACGCCTGGGTCCCCGCCCATTGACCACCCTCTGGTCTGGTGGACCGAGGCGAGGAGCTTCTTGATACAAGCCTGCGTGTAGTCACTCACCGCCACGGCTTGGGTGATGGGGGATCCCGGCTGGTGTGCTGCCTTGGGCAGCGTGTCCGCCTCCTCGTTGCCAGCTATGCCCACGTGAGAGGGCAGTCAGTGGAAGGAGACGGACGTCCAGGCTGCCGCAAGGGCCCGGTACTTCGTTGCCAGGAGACTCTCCGTGAGCCCGGCACGGCGATGGTTGGCCAGCGTCTGCACGCAGGGCTGCCTTGCGGTCACACGGGACTGCGACTAGTTCAGCCGGAACATCCTCGGCCAGCAGGTTTACCACCAGTGTAGCCCTGCCAGCTCCGCGGCCGTCGAGCTCGCCGGGAAGGGTAGTCGGCACTGCCTGCTGATGGCCCGGGATGGGATGACGCAGGCAGCCGCCACTGAACCGTCTGGCATGACGGATCCGTCAGTGAATACCTGAAGCCTCCCTGACATTTACTGCTGAGCTTGGAGACGGCGGCCTGTTGCAGATGCTGCAGCAGGCGTTCGGCGCTTGGTTACCCCGTCCAGGTACAGGTGGACCTCAGGCAGCTGGTGGTAGGGTGGTGGAGGGGCCACCGGGACTGGCGGGTCCGGGACCATCTGGTGGTAGAGTGCACAGAGACCACCCATCCGTGACCTCGGCTGGCTGCGAAGTCGCTCCAGGAGGGTTCTGCCGTCGGCAGCACGGTGTAGGTGGTCTACGTGCCCCAGAGCACGCTGGAGCATGCGCTAGGGACAGGGGCCACTCTCCAGCCTCGGCCAGGGTCACTGCCACGGGGGAGTACCTGGGGAGCCCCAGGATGGCCCTCACTGCTCTCCTGTGATGTCCCTCTAGGTCCAGTCTCCTTGCAGGTGTCAGGGCCACCAGTGGAAAGGCGTACAGCAGGACTGAGGATGCTGAAGCCTGGTTATGCATGTATATGTATGTATATACATACATATATACGAGGAAGAATGTTCTAGCCTCCTGTTTCTGCAGAGCGAACATCGCCTTTCCGGCCGGGCTCGTCTGCGCGCGTGCTCATCTCGCCAGCGAACAAGGACAGAGGGGGAGGGGGGGTAAAGATCAGCACGCGCCTTGTGCCTCCACAGCAGGCGGAAGCTTCTACGAATTTCGCTCTCAACACGAGCAAACGGTGCCAAAAGTCTACTTGGAGCGGCCGTGTTCTCTTGGACCCACGTGTAGTAAAGTTACGCGAGATCGAATCTAAATGAGTTGACTGCCAGCCTCACTTCGTATATCAACATCATCGTCAATACGCACGAGCCAGGTTGTGGTCATCTAATGTGGCCACGGCGCAGGAAACTTGGTTACTTAGCAAGCGCATGTTTACTACAATTAATATTGCTCCTAAAATGCTAGCCTTGTTTCACAAAACATTCGAATATGTTGCTATCGCATTCCTTGCTTTGCCTCTATGGCGAAACTGCCAAGTCCGAGTTGGTGCTAGAACCAGTAGCTATATTGGCACCAGTGCTGGGACCAGCTGCTACTGCGACCAATTCCTACTGGGACCATTTCATGGTGCTGGGTGGTATCAATGTGTAGATTAAGTTTGCTCCTCACGATAGCATGTACTTTTAAAGGTGCGGCTTCTTGACAAGTCCGCGAAGTGCACGCGTAACACAGAATGGTTGTCCTGAACTATAGTGTGAAATAGCAAAGTTCAGGCCTGCGCGCAACTCGCCGCACAGTCACATCGAAAGCTATATAGAAGAGCGGTCTTTCAGACAATCTTTGGGATGCCACAAGCACATTGCTGGGTACCCACTGCGCCATAAATAATCATAAATTTTGTGTAGTTGGCTACCATTCACTTCGTTATCCTCCGTCATTCTTTAGAGAAACGTGGTATGCGCTACGCACTTGTTGCAAATTTTGTGCAATTTTAGATGCAGTAGCTGACGATGATGAAGAAATATGCAGGAATTGGGTATGCACCACAGTTAAAAGGTGATCAAGAAATTTCAATGGGTTGGAGCATTAGACAACCCAGTCGTTACGCAATTGGCATTATGTGACGCTGTTCCTTTGATGTTCTGAAACGCTTTATTACTCATATTAAATTGATTCCTTTCCCGACAACAAGCCTACCTAAGGCCAGTTTAGAAACGAGTTCCAAGCACTAGCGTACCTCAGTGGTAAATACTGGGCTGGCACGGGGTGGATTTGGGCTTCGAATCTCATTGCGTCCTTGGTGTTTTTTTTTTTATTTACTGAGTTCCAAGCACTGGCGTGCGAGTGGAACCCTAGATATCGACGAAAGATCACAGACCACGAGTGATTTGGAGCTGCGCCTATATACACGCCAATTCGTTTACGTTGGCTGCTCTTGGGACTTCGACTTCGTCAGCGAATAACAGAGAACTGCGACGCTTCCCAAGAAATGAAAATTGGTTTGAAACACTCCTCCAACATCCGCGTGCGTATTCACTAGTGAGTCTAACGTGGCGACGCCGCACCAAAACAACAGCGATCGTGTATGAACATATGGCTGACAGGAGGTGCTATAACGTTAAGTCGGAGTCTGGGAAAGATAATATAGCGGCACAAATTGCTCCCACTATAGTGTTGCTCGTTAAAAAAATCACCGAATAGTTAAGAACAACCTTTATTGTACATTTGAACATCGTCTACACTTGCTTTGGTATGTCGATTTTGTAATCTCTTGTCAAGCGCCTATTGACCGAGAGTTCACATGTTGCGCTTCTTGAGTTCAGGGAACACAATCAACGAGTGAATGTCAATAGGTGTGAATGTAATTCACTGTGACCGTGTAGAATCAACAATCAACGCCTAATGTCATTCGCAGCGAATGACATTACAGGTGCCGTGTGCCGCTCGTATATCAATCGTGCGAAATAGGTGGTGGTAGTGGTTATATAGAAGAGGAAGGAAGCACCTATTTCTGCGGCCCGGTTGGGAGTACGGCGCAGGCAGTGCGGAACTAGTAAGTTTTACACCTGCTTTTTCGACTCTCTCTCTCCACACTGTCTACGACTGAGCGCTTATCTCTGAAACAGAAACGCTGTCCCTCGAGCGGATCGTCTCAGGAGCGCCAGCACTCCGCGGCCTCGGTTACATGACCTTGCTACTGCTTTCTGGATGCAAGCTCGGGTTGAAGGTCGTGCGGCCCAAATTCGGGACGATAGTTATAGCGCGAGAACAAAACGACGACGCAGAGACAAAAAGGACACGTCCTTCTTGTCTCTGTGTCGTCGTTTTGTTCTCGCGCTATAACTATCGTCATACCATACCAACTATAGCCCAAGCTGCCACACTTCCAAATGCGAGGGTGAGTGACGACAGGCTCTTGCTTCCCGTAACCGTTCGAGAAGACAGTGGCGGCCTGTTCGCCATTACTTTTAACGACCGATCCGGCGGTTCCCGCTCGCTGAGTGTGGGGAGACGGCGTGAAGGCGCCATGAGCCTCGATGCATCTCGAGTATGCGAACTCGCTGTCACTTCGGGTGGTCAGTGAGAATGGGCCTGTGTACACATTGCGCAAAAATCTGTAAACGATAACTGTATACGATGCATCCACGCAGCGAGTAATCGCTGAGGGCGTGCGAGGAGGAGGGAGAGAGCCGAGATGGAAAATAGTGACAAGACGCCTGTTGAGACTGTAAAGACATAGGTATCGAGACTAGCTCACAGCCATATAAAGAGTGCCTTAAGCTAACGGTATACAAATCGGCTAAGAGAATGTTGAGGCGAACCCGCACTGGTCTCCTCCCTTTTGTTTACCATTAAATACTTCTGGAACTCGCTTTCTTTAGGTCTACGCTGAAATCACTATACTTATAGATCAGTAAGACTCCACACGATGAAACTTTTGTCTGGACCGTAAACACTCAGTCGTCGATCAGTAAGAGTCGGTTCTTCACATGTATTAGTAACAGAGCTATGTACTCCAAGTTAGAAAAGAGTAGGCCACTGTTTACGTTTATGTCAGGGTGCTTCGGAAAGCTGCAGATATCTGACTGCGAATATTTTGCTACAATATATCTTCAACTTTTCATTACCTCCAACCTGTGCCCTGATTCATCAACGACAATAATTAATCTCCTTGACGGGTCGTCGATCCTCTTCAAGGAGAACACAAAACTACATAAAAAAAATCACAGTATATTCGCGGAGTGCATGATGATGAGTGGGGCGAAGTGTCCGTCCATTCGTTCGTCCTTGCTTCCGTCCGTCCGTGCGTCCGTCTGTGCGACCATCCGTACGTTCATCCGTCTCTGCGTCCATCCGTGCGCCCGTCCATGCGTCCGTCCATTCATACGTTCATCCGTCCGTCCGTTCATCTAATGAACACTCCAAGCACCATGCCATCTCACATTTTCCATCATATATTCAGCATATAGAAATCTCGTTATCCAACGGACATTCCAAGGGCTAAACGATAGAGAGGTGGCACACGCGCACTCTCTTACGGCATGCGCTTCGGGTATATACTACCCATCTTTTACCGCCTTTAGTTCAATACTATAGGCTAGTTCACTATATTCATGGCACTGCGGCCCAACCCTCGCTAAACCATGCTAGAACCAAGAAGATTACGCCCAGTGAATTTAACGTGGCAAGCCTTTCTGGTCAGACAGTGCTCCAATTGCGTCCTTCTGATACTTTGCAAAACCTTGCTAGAACCAAGAAGATTACGCCCAGCGAATTTAACGTGGCGAACCTTTCTGGTCAGACAGTGCTCCAATTGCGTCCTTCGGATACTAGTTTTTTTTTTAGTAAGCATCAAATTCAAGGCAAAATTTCATGAAGATTAAGAGACCAGTACTCGTCTCTGTAAGTTATTTCATCAGAAACAACTATCTTTATAAATATTATTAACGTGCACGGGTTTCCTCCTCAATCGAATAAAGTGCACGCGTGCCGCTCCTCTAGTCCGGCCTTGGAGGTGGCTACTACTACTACTACTACTACTACTACTACTACTACTACTACTACTACTACTACTACTACTACTACTACTACTACTACTACTACACATCGCGGACGCACGGCCCACGGCATTCACCCTCAAAACACAAACTTCACTATGCTACTGCTGAACGTGAATCGGCAACTGCATGCAGCCATGCGAGCGAAAAAATGAGCGGGAAAGTCACCCGCAGGTCGAGAGCTCATGCTGTGGCGTGCTGAGCAACTAAGTGGTTCTGAGAAAGAAAGGAAGTGAAAAGTGAGTCCTGTAACTGTCTGCTTCAGGGAGCGACACCTCAACAGTATAGCTCACAATGTATTGCTGGATTCCGTGCCGACCGGTTGTGCCCTCGCGATCTCCGACGTCAGCGTTGCTCTGGCCGACTGGGCTCGCCCTACGTCACCTCCTGACGCCGACCTCCGACGACAGTGTAGCTATGACCGACTGGACTTGCTCTACGCCATCTCCTGACGCCGACAAGAGCTCTCGCAAGTGGTGCCCCGTCCTCACACTCCTGTGGCCGTGTTTCCATCTTTCCTATCTCTCCTGTCCCCTCGATATGTCGTCGCGCTCGCTCTCTGGCATACTGTTTCTCTCTCTCTTTCTCTACACCTTTATTCCCATTCTTTTAATCCCTCCTCACAAACGAAACGATAAACACTGAAGGGTATACCTGAGCGTAACCAAAAATCTTTTTTTTTTCGGGTGGGGGTCCACAAGACGGCGCAGTATACACTTCAGGTAGGTTCGTGCGTGTGCTTGTTTGTGTGCGTGTATATATGCGCAAGCAAAATTTTTAAATTTCGGCAGGCTTTGAACAACCCCCCCCCCCCCCTCCCTTTGGCTGCACCCATGGCGCTCAGTACTTGGAGTGATAACCAAAGGCGATGGCAAGCAGTCGCGGGACATTTGCAGAGGTGGGCTTTCAGTTTCAAATTTTCTTCATAAACTGAGTGCTCCATAATCATAAAGAATAATGGGTTGGCTCAAGTATTGACATAGTTTTTGTTTGTCTGTCTGTTTGTTTTTGTTTTACAAAGCGTCGTGGTGCAACTGGACACGCGCACCTGGTTCATCATTTCCTGAGCGCGTGGTTATCGCCGTTATCGCTTCTCGCGCCCACAAAGCTGCTGGCTGTCTGGTTTCTATAACCTTTCGAAGGGTGATCGATTGCAACTCTCTCGTTTATTGCTCTCCGAGGCACGATTATATGCATGTGCTTCCGTGCGGCGCCAAATTGCACACAAACGATTGATTGATTTGTGGAGTTTAACGTCCCAAAACCACCATATGATTATGAGAGACGCCGTAGTGCATGGCTCCTGGAATTTCGACCACCTGGGGTTCTTTAACGTGCACCCAAATCTAAGCACACAGGCCTACAACATTTCCGCCTCCATCGGAAATGCAGCCGCCACAGCCGGGATTCGATCCCGCGGCCTCAGCAGCCGAGTACCTCAGCCCCTATAGACCGCGGCGGGGCAATTGAACACAAACGCCGCCACCGTGGTTGCGTTTCTTCTTTCTGGGACTTGACAAAACAAACTCCGTCTCGTTGGCGATAAGACGAACGATTATATAGCTATAACTTCTTCACTCGTTTTGCTTTGTGGATGGGCGCACAACTGCGCAGTTTCCCGAGTACCGGAGCGACTCCCGAGTTCGCTCCGGTACTCGGGAGTCGAGTGGTGATTCGTCCGATGGGTGCATTTCCCAAGTGCTGAATCAGAATCTGATTTAATAGACGCCAATTCATCGGGCGAAGATTTGCTTACGAGTTTAGAGTCGAATGATGATGAAGGAGCGCACAGGCATATCAGCGAAAGGGGGGGGGGGCAAGGGGTGTATGAGCCCCCACCCCCACCCCGCGCACTGAGAAAAGTTAAGGGGGCTGAGACAGTGGTCACTCTTGGCTGCACGCTGGGAAAACCAACAAGGCGAAGTTTTTCATCTCAACAGTAATCACTCAATTATGCTCTTACAGAAGAATGAAAATGCTCTGAGGCAATGTCACAACATATATATATTCCGGCTGACGAGTAAGCTAGGTAGGTTTGCCCCCCACTCGCAAAAGAGTTGGTACGCCACTGAAGAAGCAACATCTCGAAAGCGCGCGTGGCGAGACGATTCGGATCGGATAAGAGGTGACCATTCCAGTGTTGGAGTAAACGCATCTTTCTGACCGGAACAGTACACTAGTGCGCAAATTTTTGTATCTCTGTGAGATATGTTTATTACATTGCGTAATTATTCACAAAAATCGTGTCATTTTTTTAGGATTTTGCTTGTTAATACGAATAAACCACGTATTTGTAACGACAAGAATTATTTTTTTTTGTCACGTAATGGTCTCGCAAAAAAGTTTTAGACAATTTACTTCTAAAATAACATCGTCTAGCCAGTTTTTTTTTTTTCAACAATAAAAAAAGTTCACTTTGTTTTACCACATTTCGGGAAACGATTCGACCCTAAATTTGTCAATGTAGCAAATTGAGCTATACTTTGAACATACTGATGATGGTCGGCGCAAGGAAACGACACGGAATATAAGAAAACAAACAATACAGGTGCATGTGTTGTGTTCTTGTATTCCGTGTCCTTTTTTTTTTGCGCCGACTGTGGTTTTCAAAAGACTTGTACAAAACTAACGTAGTTCAAAATATGTAGTTCTTTATCCGACAAGGGTGGGGATGGCATGCTTACACATTCACTGCCCCGCCGATGCGGTACTCGGCTGCTGACCTGCAGGTCGCGGGATGGAATCCCGGCTGCGGCGACTGCATTTTTGGTGGAGGCGAAAATGCTGTGGGCACGTGTGCTCAGATTTGGGTGCACTTAAAGAACCAAGGTGGTCGAAATTTCCGGAGCCCGCCACTGCGGCGTCTCTCATATTCCTGTGGTGGTTTTGGGACGTTAAACCCCACATATGAATGAATCACATTCGCTACGCAACTTTAGCGGCTTCTACAGTTAGTCTCGTTAGTGTCGCGAAAAAATAACCTTTGAACGTATTCTATAGTGGAACTGTTTGTTAAGGCACAACATAAACAAAAAAAAGGAGCCACTATAAAACTGTTTAGGCAAGGGAGAAAAAGGGAGGGTTCTAGCAAAAACGCAGCCTGTGTTTTCACATTGCAACTGACCCGGGTACATGTTCGCGCTCCTGTTGAATCCCCAAAAGGAGAGTCCGATGTGCTTCCTCTCCCCTGAGTCGCAACCCCTCGTTGTCAATGCAGCACATTTGTCGGCTACAGAGCACTGTTCTGGTGTATACTGTAGCCGCATTCGTCGGCTCTCCTGACCTTGAGAGAAACACTGGTGACAGAGGAAGGGGGCAATGAGAGAGAGCAAAGAAAACGCGAAGTTAAAACAATTAGTTCATCACGGTTGGTAAATAAAAGTTTGGTATTCTCAAAAATCAGGGCCTCGCTGACGCGCTTTGCTTGGAGGCAGCTTTGCAGCTGTCGTGCCAGTTGTCACGTGATCAAAGATGGTGGCGGCGAGCTTTGGGCTGGGCGGAGCCTACACGCCGTGATGTCGCTACAAGCGCCTCAATCATTTCAATGGCGTCCACATGCCCCGCCGCGGTGGTCTATGTGGCTAAGGTACTCGGCTGCTGACCCGCAGGGCGCGGGTTCAAATCCCGGCTGCGGCGGCTGCATTTCCGATGGAGGCGGAAATGTTGTAGGCCCGTGTGCTCAGATTTGGGTGCACGTTAAAGAACCCCAGGTGGTCAAAATTTCCGGAGCCCTCCACTACGGCGTCTCTCATAATCATATAGTGGTTTTGGGACGTTAAACCCCACATATCAATCAATCAATCAATCAATGGCGTCCACCCCTGTGTACAGATATGGGATAGGTAGCAAAGAGTTTTTGTCACTGCTTGCTTGTCGCCTTTGTCCGAATTTCGAGGCTCACCCCCCTGGTTTTCTCGCTTCCGGGCAGGTGGTCGAAAATTCGTCTTCAAGAAGAGTTGCTGTTGGAGGAACCCGATTGGGGAGCAGACGAAGCGCACAAGACATTTGCACAGGTTCAAGAGTTTGCTCAAGATTCTTCCTTTCATGAATCTGCTTGCGTTTTTATGCCCCTCAAGGTACAGATTCCAGGCCCATGCATGGAAACAGAGGACGACGTCTCCTTCCGATCAGCTGGCGAATCCCGCCAGATTCTAGGTCACTCTACCCACCAGTCTGGCCCCGGCCCAACACACACACACACACACACACACACACACACACACACACACAACACACACACACACACACACACACACACACAGGCGTAAGCGCGCAGTAATATCTTGCAAATCTGTGTGTTTTGGTGGAAAACATACATGCATCCAGCGAGCGGGAGGCGGTGAGTCCTTCTGGCCCCCCGATGACTTCCCGCGGGCCGTAACCACCCCTCCCCCCTCCAACCTAACGAAGGGTGACTGCCACCCCTCCCATAAGTGCAGCATGGTTTTGGCTGAGAATCCAACGTACACGCCTTGTTTTGAAGTTGTTTGAATCCAAGAGGGGGCCTGAGGGCAAAATTCCCTGATTTATTCTGCAAATTATGTTGTATTCACATTATGTTGTTGGACAAACCGCATGATTCTGTTGCTCTGCGTTCACGTCCGGTAAGCAGCTTTGTACGAAAAAAAAAAACAAAATATGCTTTCACGGGTCATTGGTCTGACCATAGCCTCCTTTATTTTCAAAATAAAGGAGGCTGTGGTCTGACTCTTCTAATTTCATTCATAGTGGATGTCTAACAGGGGCTGTGTACAATCATAGTGCCTTGCGTGACTTGGCCATAGGCTTCGGTGCACAGTGCACATGTGACTTCAAAATGTATTACGTCTAACAGCTCAACCAGCTGTATACATGCGATGCTGCATACATGTACGTTCGCAGTGATGTTTACCATTTACAACGTTATTATCCGGTTCACACGGGAAAATCTACTGCACTGACTTGCACACATTCAAATACCTGGTTCACCTGGACGCTCTAATGCAGTTAGAGATTATGTCAAGTGCCAAGATACCACTAAATCATCGGCCTCACAAACCGTCCTTTGATGGCCCTGAAGGCGCGATGACGAAGTTGCGAAGTAAACACATTACACTCATTTTGCTTTAAATGTGCAACTTTCTTCAAATACAAAGTCATAAAGCTCATTTTATAGAAATAAAAAGTGTTTTCAAGTCAATCCACTGGCATTGCTCACTATGGAAGTGAAACACGATTAGTCATGGTGGTGCCTATTTATACCGTTTCGATGGCATTGCCAGTCGCGTTACTTTTTACCAAATGCTTTATAATTTACTGAACACGAATCGTGTGCGTCATGTAACTTGTTTTCGTTTAAATACTCAACAATAAGCGCACTACTGGGCAAAAAACACTCTTTTTGCATCACAAATGAGTTCCTCATACTTTGAGGTTTGAAGCAGACCTTAGACGAAGGCACTTGCTTTATGGTATGCGGCAAACGCGTGTCGCCGCTACGATGCTCTTTAGATTTAAAGTCTTTCTAATTATAACAACACTGTTCACGTGCAAACGTAATATAATTCAACTTGGCACAATGAAGTCAAGGTAACCATTGATCCCCTGAAACGAAAAAAAAAAAACGTATTTCGGGCACATGCGCGAAATGTGCGAGTTTTTTTTTCTTGCCTCATCACAAAGCATTAAGTTTGTTAAATATACAAATTTGTCATGAATGGTTTATACTATTTGGAACTCTGAGCCTGTGTCCGCATGAACCAATAAAATAATGAAACCCACCGAGGAACCTGTTTTTAATTCATTCTAACTGTGGCCGTATCTTTCTCAGATTCGTCTCAAGGACTGTCATTAGAGCGTCAGGATATACTAATTCACCTTTATTCTCACATATAAATTTATTGATCGAGTATTCAGTTCCCCCTTAAAACAGAGCCTCACTGTCACTTTGGATGTTCTCGCAACCTGAAAATAAAACCTGCACTAATTGATATCTTCCGTGCACCTCAGACCACCCGGAAATTCGCGATATTAAAGACAGCAATACAAAGAGCCGCAATGCATTGCAGCACACAACTAAAAGAAGAAGAAAAAAAACACGATATATATATGGCGAAAAACGGCTATCCATGATTTTTTATTCATAAGTCAATTTACTTTCAAGAACACAACGATGCAATTAAAGAAATGTAGCAGCAGAATTCCCCTCACCCCCCCCCCCCCAATCAACACCATATGACAGAACTACATCACTCTCCGTTGTCCGAGGAGCCAGCAAAACCATTGGCCGTTTATGTGAACTCAAGCAACGGACCTTCCGCTTTCGCTGCACACACGGGCAGTCCGACACATGAGGGATAAAGACCGGGCTGGGGCAAGGGAGTCTTGGCTGGGACCAGTTGTGAACCGCAAGTTCTGACCATTTCAAAGAGAAACCACGTGTTCGAAGAACCGTTGCCATGCTCGGCTACCGAAACAAGAGTGAGTGAGTAAAAACTTTATTGAACATGTCCGGCGTCATTGAGCGGGGTGGGGCTACAAGCACCCCGGCCTAGGTGACGGCCTCGAGTCCTTGGACCCGGGCGGCATCCTGGGCTTGCCGGACGGCCCACAGTTGATCGGCAAGGTCGTGGCTGAGCAGAGCCGCCTCCCATCGCGCCTCGCGGTTCGAGACTGCCATGTCTGCCGGGTTCGTAGGGGACTGCTGCGCGTTACCGACACACTTCCACAGCATGTGCTGCAGCGTCGCTCTGGCTCCGCACGCCTTACACGCGTCGGACGTATAAATGCCTGGGTAGCAGAGGCGAAGGATCACCGGATTCGGGTACGTGTGTGTCTGTAGTTGTCTCCAGGCAACCTGCTGTTTCTTGTTTAGTTTGGCGTGGGGTGGTGGATATTTGCATCTGTTCAGTCTGTAGTGTTGTGTGATGTCTCTGAAAGTGGTCATGCGTTCCCCCCACGTCCATTCCCGCATCGCTGTCGAAGTGTGCGAGACATCGGGACTGTCGGCAGGCGTCGCAGCTCGGCGTGTAAGTCCTCGAGCCGCGGCGTGGGCAGTCGCGTTGCCCGCAAGCGGAGGGTCCGTGTGGGCGGGGGTCCATACGAGGAAACTGTCGTTTTTGCGGCAGATGTTGCGTTCGTGAATTTGGAGAATGCGGGCCGCTTCGCGGGAGATCCGGCCGCTGGCGTAGTTGCGTATCGCCGCCTGCGAGTCGCCTATTATCACCTCGGCGTCCGTGGTGGCTATCGCGAGGGCTATGGCAGCTTCTTCGGCTGCCTCCGTCTCTTCCGTGCCTATCGTCGCACTCGTGACGCAAGTTCCTACATGATCCGTGATCGCGACCGCGAAGCCGCGGTGGCAGTCGTAACGGGCCGCGTCCACGTAAACTGTGTCTTTGCTATTGCCGAATTTCTTTTCAAGGTCTTGGGCGCGCCTGTTGCGCCGACCGATGTGATTGTGTCGGGTGCATGTTCTTAGGCAACGGCATAACGACGATACGCTCGCGAATACGTCTGGGTATCCCGACCTTTTCGCCGCGCTGCGTATGGTAGTTGATACCCAGTGTCTCGAGGATGTGTCGACCAGTTCTGGTCTTCGCCAGACGTTCGTACTGGGCGATGTTGTGTGCTTCGATTATCTCATCTAGAGTATTGTGCAACCCCAGCTCTAGAAATTTATCCGTGCTGGTATTGGCCGGTAATCCGATTGCGCGTTTGTACGCCTTGCGGATGAGACAATCTAGTTTGGTGCGTTCAGTCGCCTGCCACTTGAGGTAGGAGGCGACGTACGTTATATGGTTCATAGCGAAAGCATGTACCAGGCGAATGGTGTTGCTTTCCTTCATTCCGCTATGCCGATTTGTTATTCGTTTCAGCAACCGGATTGTTTCATTGACCGCGCCCTCTAGTCTGCGAACGGTTTCGCCGTTGTGGCCGTTGGCGGACAGGCGCAAGCCCAGTACCCTAATGGTGTTAACTTGTGGGATGACAGCGCCGTCTGATGTGCGTACATTAATTTCTCTATATGCGCACTCGAATGCGGAATCGGCGTTCTTGGGTTTACGGCCCCTGCGCGATGGTCTATAGAGCAGGAGCTCCGATTTAGCTGCGGAACATTCGAGGCCAGTGTCGCGAAGGTAGTCCTGCACCACGTCGACGGCTTCCTGCAGCGTTTGCTCTACGTGGCCGTCATTTCCCTCGGCAACCCAGAGGGTGATATCATCGGCGTACAAGCTATGGTGGAGGCCTTCTATCTCAGCGAGTTTTCGTGGTAATCCGACAAGCACGAGGTTAAACAGCATGGGCGAGATTACGGAGCCCTGCGGCGTGCCCGTACAACCCATGTATATGTCCTGCGATTCTAGTTCACCGATCGCTAATCGGGCCCGGCGGCCCGTAAGAAAATCCCGTACGTAGTGGTACGTTCTCTCGCCAAGTTCCAACGCTCGTATACTTTCAAGTATCGCAGCATGGCTAACGTTGTCGAACGCCTTTTTGAGGTCGAGCCCGAGTATCGCTTTGGTGGATCGTGTGGGATTGTCTACGATATCGTGCTTGAGTTGAAGCATAACGTCCTGTGTGGAAAGGTTACGACGGAACCCCAGCATCGTGTGTGGGAGCATGTTTCGGTCCTCGAGGTAGTTGGTAAGGCGAGCGAGAACCACATGTTCCATGACCTTACCAACGCAGGACGTCAGGGATATCGGTCGAAGGTTGTCAATCTGTACTCGTTTGCCCGGTTTGGGGATCATAATTATGCGCGCCGTTTTCCACGAGTTCGGTATAGCGCCCGCATTCCAGCACTCGTTCATGTAAGCCGTCAGTTGTTCTATCGACTCATCGTCCAAGTTACGTAGCGCTTTGTTGGTTATCCCGTCCGGGCCTGGCGCCGACTTTGTGTTGAGCCTGTGCAGCACCGCCCTCACCTCTGCAACGCTGAAGTCCTCGTCTAGCTCCGCGTTACCCTCACCCTCCCAGGCGTATGCCGAGTGCGCGAGGGGGCTACGTGACTGAAAGTAACGGCTTCGCACGTCATCTAGAAAGTCCGCGTGGGTGCCTTTGTAGTCGTGCAGCAACTTGTTAAGCTTATGTGCGTGCGATGTTTTCGTCTCCTCTGGATCCAAGAGGTGCCGGAGGAGATGCCACGTCTTGGCCCGTCCCAGCTGGTTCTCCATCCCATTGCAGATCTCTTCCCATTGAGTTTTGCATACCTGTAACGCGTGCTCTTCCATGTCCCTGCTTAGCCGTGCTATGCGTCTGCGCAGCGTTCGATTGTGGCGTTGACGCTTCCACCTGTCTTGCAGGCTGCGCTTGGCTTCCCACATGTGTAGGAGTTTGCTGTCTACCACTTCGAGCTGGGCTTCTGGCGGAACCTCCCGCGTCGCCGTTTCTAAATCCCCCTTGAGCGTCGCAGTCCAGCTATCTATATCCTCAATAGCCGCCTTGCCACGATTCTGCTCTTTCCGGACTTTGCGAAACGCGTCCCAATCCACCAGCCGGTGGTTCTTGCCCTTGGTACCTTCCCGATGAACGCGGTGGTGAGGTTCAGCGTCGACCTGGATCTCGATCACTGAGTGATCGCTACCCAGGTCCTCCTGTGTATTGTGCCATCGCGCGCTAGCAACGTTCTTGGTAAATGTGAGGTCGGGTGAGGTGTCTGCACATACGCTGTTACCCCTGCGCGTAGGCGCGGAAGGGTCTGTGATGAGCTCGAGGCCCTCATTCTGCGCATCGTCCCAAAGGCGCTTACCTTTTGGCGTTTCGTAGCCGTACCCCCACGCCGCGTGGGGCGCGTTGAAGTCGCCTGCGATGAGCAAGGGCCCGTCGGCAGCTGCCTCGCGCGCCTCTCGCAGTAACGTGCTAAAGCGGTGTCTGGCTTTGGGTCTGCTATACACGTTCAGCACAAACAGGCTGGGGCCGCGCCCTTTCGTCGGAATGAGCTCTATGAATACATGCGGTATGCTAACGTTCATAAGTTCGCGTTGCGCCACGGTCAGGTTGCGTCGCACTAGCGTTGCAGCGGCCGGTGGGGCTCCCGCGGTCACAGCTTCGTCTATAGATTTGTACCCCGCCAGCTTGACCGGGTCATTGGTTTCCTGCAATAGTATTACGTCCGGTCGTTGCCGGCTACGTAAGAATTGTTGGAGAAGCGCCCGTTTCCTCCTGTACCCCCTGCAGTTCCACTGCCAGATAGTGAACGTGTTTCGTGTGTTATGCTGTTGTGGGCGTTGGGTTTGTGTGGTTTCGTGTCGAGCCATGGTGACTGTACGTGTTATGGTTTGCCGTCCGGCTGATCCTGCGCCTCTTCGTCGGGTAACGGCCTAAAGTACGGTTTCCCAGTCGTTCGTACTGGGCGACCCACTGCGGCCGGAAGTCGCATTTCCATATTGTCTATGCGCGTTTGCAGCGTCGCGACCATTTTTGTGAGCTGAGATATTGCAATGCTCAACTGTTCGGTTTGTGCGGTTTGCTGAGCGATTGCGTTGTTAAGTTGCGCGGTTTGCTGCGCGTGTTGGGTCATCATCGCGTCTACCTTGTCGTCGAGTCTATCGACTCGTTCGCGGAGTTTCTCCTCGCGTTTCTGCGATTTGACGTCGAATTGTTCCGGGTCAAGTGCCTTACGTTTGGTGGGTGCGGGGTGCGCGTCTTGAGCCTCCATGACTTCCTCCACTCTCTCGGCTGTACTAGCAGCCGCGTCGGCTGCGACGGGTTTAATTGGAGGAGGAGGAGGAGGAAAGGGAACTGTCGGGGCCTCCCCCTTCAACGTGGCAATTTCGTTTCTTAACCTTGCATTTTCCTGCTTTAGTTCTTGGATTAATGATTCGAATTGATCCAATCGTTTCTGCACTAGACTTTCTGGGTCGCTGTTGCGTTTGTAAGCAGAGCTGCCGCGTCTGTCTACATCTGGGTTTCTATCAATGGCAGTCTCGGTTCGCGTTAGCGGTGCGCTGGGCGCGCGTCCGGAGGCGACGTCCACCCACCTCAATTTATGGGGGTCAACCTCTCCTCCGCCTTTGGCTGCCGCTGTGTGGTTGGCTCGGGCCCTCGACGTGCTGCGAGGCTTCGCTGAACGGGGTCGGGAGACGCTACGAGAGCGGGCTCGAGAACGAGTACGGGAGCGAGTGCGGCTCCGCGCGCGGGTCTCCCTCGAGGCCGATCGACTGTTGCCGCGACGTCGTCTCGGTGCGTGGCGTCGTCCGTAGCCCTCCTCTCCGTCGTTGACGGTGCTGCTCCTGCTGTAAGCGGCCTCAGCCTCCTCGCGCATTCTGCGTTCCCACTGTCGGCGCTTGACTAGGTAGGGCGTCTTGTACTTAGCTTTGCACTTGCGGTCTCCGGTGAGGTGACCCTTTCCGCACAGTTGGCACACCGGCTCGCACCGATGATCGTCGGGCGGGTTACCGCATCCGCACCCACGGCACTTCTTGTCGTTCGGGTTGGGGCACACATCGGCCCTGTGTCCCAGACGACCACACTCGTAGCACATATCGATATGTTTCTTGTAAAGAGTGCACCTTATCACCATCCCACCGTAGTTCACGTAACGAGGCACGTAGTAGCCGTCGAAAAGGATTATCACGTTGGTCGTGTTTCCCATGCGCTTGGCATGCAGGACGTTCGGGTTGCGGTGGTTAACCAGACTTCTCACGACGTCCGCCGGCTTTTCGTCTAGCGATATGCCCCTGATGAGGCCTTTGGGACGTGTTCTCCGGAGCCGCTCTGTAGGCACTCGCTTCGAACTCACGGTCGCCAATTCGCAGCTTGCAAATGCCTCCATATCGTCTAGCACGATCTTCTGACGGCGTGCTTACCACAATAACGTTTTGTCGCTCATTGAGACAGACGCTGTCTTCCTCGGCTACCTCGCGCCCCACCCCTGCAGCGTTGCGTATGCAGCAGTGGACGCGGTCCTTCTGGTAGTGGGATACGTTGAAGCCGTCCCGGGGTCGCACGATGATCTTGTAGTCATCCGTTGGCAGGTTGGGCATTCGGCTCGTCATGGTGATTTTCCGCACGTACTGCGTCGCTTTCTGTATAAACGCCGCCTTCTCGGTAGACGCTGGCGTTGCTTGCTGGTTCTTCGCCGGGTCGGCGTCTCCACCCGCCTTCTTGGTGTTTCGTTTGATCTCGCACCATCCCTGCTCTTTTCCGAACTCTGTCGGCGATATCTCCTCCCCTTCGACTTGCACGAATTCCATTTCGGGCGCCGGTGCAGCGGATGGGGCACCCGCTTGCTCCGACGACTTGTCAGGCCTACCGTGCCTTGTCTACTGGCTTGACTGTCGTGCCAGCGTGGCGGTACGGGCAATCTTCAAAAAGTGACCGAAACACGGGCTCACCTGCACAAATGGTATCGGGAGAGACCGCAGGACTTTCGAAGTCGCTTGGGAATACTCTGAACTGAATGGCTGGAAAGAAATCGCCGAAAACCATAGAAAATCTGCGGAGCCGATGTGACGCGCGTCCGCACACCGTGGCCCCCTAGCGGCTGCCGATCCCGAAACAAGAAGCGAAAAAAAAAAGCCTCGCTGACTCCTCACACTTGCAATGCGTTGCCCGCAGCGGAAAACGGGGACGGGTGGTCCGTGTCTTTAAACTCTAAAGAGGAACCGTATACGCATTCCGAAATGTATGATGAGCACTGAAGACGACCTCGCACGCGGCTCGTTCATGGAAGCGACCGCAAGCTCTACAGCACAAATATATGACGACATTGGTTTAAGCACTTACGTATACTACACAGTGGTTTCTGCGTTTCTGAGCAAGTTTTTCAGCAATAGCGTGCGCAATCGCCAGCCATCCCGCAGTAACTATGACATACGCCCAAGGACCACGAGTGAGCACGACTCCATGAGAGACCTGCAGTTGCGAAAAAGGGAGCAGTTAGACGCCGTGGCGCAATGAAAAAAAAATAGCTTTGTGAATTTGCGGTTGGACGCTAGGAGTCGCAGAGTGCGGACGCACGTTGTGTAGGCTCCGCAGTTTTCAAATGATTTTTGTTAAAAAATTGCAAAACTTGGCTAAAGTTTCTACGCCAATCGACGGAGGAAGTTCAGCCGAACACCTGGATACCAACTATTGCAAGGTGGGCCCGCTTTTTCGGCACTGACACCGATAATTCTGAGTCGCCACGAAGATCAAACATTGCGTCTGCCGCCGCAGCGGCGGGGAGAGCTAGGTCCAACGCGTCGACGAGGACGCCTGGGGTGACCCCGGAACGCCTCGACAGCGCGTCTAGCACCACGATGGAGGTTGTAAGCGTGGAAGGAGAAGATATGCAACCGGAGGACTTTACCAACGACGCCGGATGGTGCGAAGTCCGCAGAAGAAACATCACGAAAACATCTGGAGGGATTTCAGGCCCGAAGAGAACCATGCTAAGAGACGCTGCTGCGCCGACGGGCGCACCTGGGAACAGCAAGTGGAAAGGTGAACGAACCATACGACAAATTGCTAATGCAAGCAGACTTCCTCGTCCTTCTCTCTCGAGCGTTCACAGAGAGCAGACGTGTTGCCCGGTGCTCCCGATTCTGCGAGAGACGCTACCGCGTCAGCCCGCGAGAGACGCGACCGCGTTCCGCGCAGTGCTCCTCGCGTACCTGGACTCTCATACCCGTTCGAGTCTTGTCAAGGAGAGTAATCTTTACAGATTATGCCCTTGGATCCCTGCCACCGCTTTCGGTGACCTGAGCCCTGTGACAGCGTCCTCTGCTCCTGCGCGTCGCTGGGGCAGCTGTCATCCCGACTACCATGGCAGAGCAGTCTCCTCCATTCTCGGCTACGCCATTGGAACGCCCGTCGCGTTCCCTGGTTCCCACATCGTCACACAGACGCTCAGCGAGCGTCGCGTGCACCCGCGTGCTGTGGAACCTCATCTCCAGTGCCAAAGCGGTGCGGTTGCATCATGAACAGGCACAGAAACTGTGCAGAGTCGTCAGCGAGAAACCGACATCACTTCGCCTATCGGTGCTTGCTGCCGACGTCGAGACAACTGCAAGGGGCCTGACGTCCTCGGCGGCCTCCAGCCCTACCACTAGCATCACAGCATCTTCGACCACTGTAGCGGCGCATCATACAGCCCAACTCGAAGATGCCGGGTCAATTCTGTGCGTGAACGTCACCGATCCGCAGAACGTACCACTGCCGTTAGACGAGGAACCTGATATTGCAGACATGGACACTACGTCAACGCGAAAGCGCTCGCGTCCTAGCGAGTCGGGCAGCGACGGTGAGGGTGGCTCGCGGAAGATGCACGCAGTAGCGCCTGAACGTGCCACAGTTGCGTGTCTTACCCCAACGTCAAATGATGCGGTTGCCCACGAAGACGCCGTCACTCACGCAACTGACGAAACCAGCCAGTCTGAGTTTCAGACCGTCCTCTCCAAGTCTAAGAAGCGCCGACAGCGAGCCTCGACATCTCAAGGACCCGCTGCCCACACTGGTCCTCGTCCCGCCACTGAATCGACGGCTATGCTTGCCCACGTTGCTCCAGGGACTTCTAATGCGCCCACTGCGACTCAGACCGCTCCTGCAGGGGTACGCGCCACTGAACACACCATGCCGGCTTCTGCTTCATCGTCGCTAGACTCGGGCACTATTCTTTTTCGACCAGCAAACGCCAGCGCTTCCTTTCACCGCACCTCTCGTCTTGCCATTGCGCAAGCTCTCTCTGCGCTGCCCGGAGTCAAGGAGGTGCGAGTAAACACGAAAAAGAACATCGTGGCAGCAGACGCATCTACACCAGAATGGATGAATCGCCTACTAGCAACATCGGAGCTCGCAGGAATACCCGTGACTGCCCGCCTCCCTGCTGACCGTTCACAAAGCAGTGGCGTGGTGCAAGGCGTCGATGGCGACTATACCGACGAAGCCCTCCTGGCCGCCGTGACGTCTGATGTGCCGGTGATTGCAGCCAGGCGACAAGGGACATCACTAGTCTTGCGGTTCGCCTCTCCCGTGCCTCCCACCCGGGTCCGCCTTTTTCGCATGGTGTTCGAAGTGAGGCCATCCCGACCTCGCCCGCTTCAGTGCCGGCGGTGCGGACGCTATGGGCATATCGCCGTCACTTGCCGAGGACCAGAGCGGTGCCTGCGATGTGGTGGCCACCATGGGAAAGACGCCAACTGCACCAACAAATTAAGATGCCTGCACTGCGGCAGGCCACATTCAGCTGATTCCGCAGACTGTCAGCTCTGGCAAAGAGAGCGGCGCCTGGCCACCATCAAGGCGTCAGCTCCCACCTACCTGCCTCACCGCGAGGCTCAAGCAGTCTTGCGGGCAAGCCCTAGTGTAACTGATAGTCCTCAGCTGAAGCAGACCATGGGCAAGAGCTATGCTGCCGCAGTGGGATCACCATCCAAGATGACGGTCAGCTCGACCCATCCAGGCCAGACAGGCGTACAACAACGGGGCCCTTCGGCTGGTCTCAAGCACCCAGACTCTACCACGACTCGTCCACCCGCGAAGGTACCTTCCCAGCCCCGTGTGGACCAGGAAAATGCAAACCTGAGGCTCCTGTTAAGAGCAGTTGCGGACCTGCTGCCTCCTGAAAACCAGCTGCGCTCCATCTGCCTTCAGGCAGGTGGCGCGCACCCTCATAGCAGCCACCATGGCTGACACTCATCCGCATGCTGCAGAGAACCACCGCCGCCGCCGCCCGTGTGTGCTTCAATGGAACGCTCACTCGTTGCGGCGGCGGCATGCAGACCTCTCCTCACATCTCCTGCAGAGCGAGTATGATGTGCTTGCTTTGCAGGAAGTGTACGTAGCAGCGACCGACTTGCGACTTCCCGGATACATCGGTTACCAAAGTATCACGTCGTGTACTCTAGACACGTGCCAGGACGCGCCGTGCATAGCGAGTGCACATCCCCAGGGACGACCACGTTGTGCAGTGTACGTGCGACGAGAACTACCACATGTGCACATAAACGTGGCTGATGTCACTGGAGGGGCCCTTGAGTGTTGTGCCGTGACGGTGCGGCTTCGCGGTGTTGACACGACAGTGGCCTCTGTGTATGTGCGACCTGGACAGCGGTGGGACGCCTCCATGCTGTTACAGCTCACGGCTAAATTCGGAAGAGACTACCTCATATGTGGGGACATGAATGCTCATCACACCATGTGGGGGAGTAGCACCTGCTCCTCTCGAGGAAGGGATCTGGTGGACGTTATCCATCAACTGGGCCTACAAGTTTTGAACACCGGATCCTTCACTTTCGTCCGCAGAACAGCACGACCGTCATGCTCCGCCATTGACGTCACCTTGGCCAGTGAAGGGGACCGGTACGATTGGGCAGTGGAGCCTGACTCCTGGGGTTCAGACCACCTGCCGATCGTCATCTCACCTGTGGGCGGAAAGATCCCAAGGAGGAGGTTGTGTAGTACGATCGATTGGCGGGCTTTTCGAAGGCAGCTTCGAGACGTCCCAGAGGATCAGGATTTCCTGAATCTGGTAGCAGTGGCAGCGCAGGCGGCAACTATCCAGACCAGGGTGCCAGAGCACCATCCTGTGCCAGACCTCCATCACTTGAACTTACGGGCTGCGAGGCGCAGGGCTGAGAGAAGGTACCTAAAATCCCATGACCCAGCTCAACGTACACTCTTCAATCGTGTGGATGCGGTATGTCGGCGACATGCCAACCGTCGCAGGCGGCAAAGCTGGCAAGGCATCTGCCTCTCCCTGAGTCAGGCAAGAGGTGGCGCAAAAGCATGGCGACTTCTACGATCCCTCGTCACTGGACCAATGGTGCGGCAACCCGTCATTGCGGTGGCCATCTACTTGGGCATTAGTGAAAAAGAACTGGCAGAGCGACTGGCCGATCGCTTCACAGAACTCCCACCAGCCAATCCTTCAGCCCTCATCGCCACGCCTGCTCCCAAGCCACCGCAAGGTCATCACCCTGCCTGGACGGCCAGCCAGATCGCATCTCTGTGTCAGGATCCTATTTTCGAACACGAACTGAACGTTGCTCTAGCCAGAACCAAGCGCCGCAGCTCCCCTGGTGCCGACGGCATCACATACCAGATGCTGCGCAACCTGGATATGGCCTCACGACGACACCTGTTGAGGACTTTTAATGAAATATGGCAGAGCGGCAACCTACCTGAAGCCTGGCTGACCGCTGTTGTGGTGCCGATCCGGAAACCTCGCCGCCCTTGTGCCGCCATTACGTCCTACAGACCCGTTTCTCTCACCTCTGCTGCCTGCAAGCTCATGGAAGCCATAGCACTGGCACGCCTAAATTGGATTGCGGGGGCAAAGGATTTCCTACCAGAACAGCAGACGGGCTTCCGACGCCACCGATGCACAGCAGACTCGATCGCGGACGTCGTCTCTACCTTGGAGGAGGCCAAGAGCAACGGCGAAGTGGCCCTCCTCGTCCTGCTGGATGTACAGAGCGCTTTTGACAGCTTACCTCACATAGCGATAGAGAGTGCTTTGGACACACTCGGCATCGTGAGCTGCCTACGTACCTTTATCAGTGCCTTTCTGGCAAAACGCACCCTCCGGGTTAGAGTACGACGCGCGCTCAGCGATCCACGGCCAGTGACAGCAGGCGTTCCACAAGGTTCCGTCCTGAGCCCCTTTTTGTTCAACCTGGTGCTAGCGGGGCTGCCGACCGCGATGCCCGCAGACAAGCGTTACCCCACGCAGTGCTCCTTGTACGCAGACGATGTGGCACTGTGGGTTAAGGGGCCTAGGCAAAACTTCACGGCCATAAGGCGTTCCCTGCAGCGCTCCTTGGATGCCGTCGCCTCTTTCTTCAAGGCAATCGGACTGAACGTGTCGCCCACGAAGACGGAGGCACTGCTGGTTCACCCCAGAGCCACTGCGCGGAGGGCCGTCCGAAGGCTTGTGCTAGGTGACCGACCTATCCCGTGGAGCGATGCAGTGACGTACCTGGGGCTAAGGATCGACCACCGCCTTACCTGGATACCAGCCGTTAAGCTCGCCGTCTTCAAGGCCACCAGGGTCGAGACTGCCGTAAGCAAACTGCTCAGCAGGGGCCAAGGGTGCACCTCTCGGCTGGCTCTAAGACTCTACGAAGGGGCTGCAACGACAGCGCAAACTTATGCACTGCCCTTGGTGCAGCTGGCGCCACACCGCAAGGAGCAACTGGAGCGGCAACATCGCATGGCAATTCGGCGCTTCATGGGACTTTCCCGTCAGTCACCCATAGCTGCAACCCTGGCGGAGGCCCAGACCTGGCCTCTGTCACTCTTGATGCTACGACAGGCGCTGCATCATGTGGATCGCCTTCACAGGGCCCTCGGGGGCGCCGCCCTCCTTCGGAGACTGCGGAGCCGACCAGCGTCACGGATGGCACAGATCTGCGCTCTCTATGAAGAGCTGGTCCCCGATCCCCCCAGTCCAATCCAACCCCCTCCACCACATCAACAGACTCTGGACGTACAATTAACTCTGGACAACCTCAGAAAAAGGCGCACACCGGCATGCGAGCTCCATCAGGCAGCCGTGGCGAAACTTCATGAAAGACTTAAGGGGCAGCTCCTGGTATTCACGGACGGGTCCGTTCGGGACAGCCCCCATTCGGCCGCGGCTGCCTGCGTCATACCATCGACTGGGACAACCATCCGCTGCCGACTTCCCTTTAAATTGCGCCAGTTTGTCTTCCTCTCTTTGTCCTTGTTCGCCTGCGCATACATTTTCAGGATGGATAGATTCCAACTAGGCCGAATCGCAGTTAGACTTCCCTTTCACGCCAGCTCCACTGCAGCTGAATTGGCCGGCCTTCACTTGGCAGCCGACCACCTTGCTGCCACGTTACCCCAGTTGCCTGTGGCGATTCTGTGCGACTCCCGACCAGCCTTACAAGCGCTGCTCCAACCAGACCAAGCAGGCATAACTGTGGCGTTGCTGCACGCAAAACTGACCGCCATCAAAGAGAGTGGTGTGCGCCTGTCCCTCCACTGGCTTCCCTCGCACGTTGGAATAGCTGGCAACGAGGAGGCTGACGCCGCCGCTAAGGCAGCCCACCACTGCGACACGCCAGTCACTAAGGCGGTAACTCAGTCGGATTACTCACGGCAGCGTCTGCGGAAGCTCTTACCAACGGCCCACCCTGACACTCGGGTGTCAAGCGGCAAACCTCCACCACCCCTTCCGGAGACCGGCCTGGACAGATGCGAGCGGCGGTTGTTGCTTCGCCTGCGTACTGGCAGCGTCTGGCCTGCGGCACGCATGTATTCCGCGGGTCGCTCTTCATCGCCAGCGTGCCGAAGGTGCGGTGATGACGAAACACTGCAGCATATTGTTTGCTCCTGCCCTGACCTGGCCACTGAGCGTTGCACACTGGTAAGCCGCTATCGTCTGCTTGGACTACCTGCCGAAACAATGGAAGACATACTTTTTCCCGCGCGCTCGAAGACGAAAGCCCTTCGAGCCTTCCTCGAGTTCTGTGCTTGCGCGGACCTCGCCGCCTTATAGACGAACTCTTTTCATTTGCACTACTGACTGTACTGACAAGACGTTCTCTTGCCATGCCATTCACTTTTTCTTTCCCTCCTCTCTTCTCCCTATCATCTTTACTTCCCCTTCCCCGATCCCTAAAGGCGCTGAGCCGTGCCCCCCGCGACGGGAGGCAGAAAATAGCGACCTTTTTATCTCTTCCTCTATCATTAACCTCTCTCTCTCTCTCTCTCTCGTCTACCGGCAGAAGACTACAAAGTGATCGTGCGACCACGAGGAGGACTCAGCGTTTCGGAGCACAGGCAGGCACGCATATACTGCTGCCTGAGAAACGCCGCTGGCGTCGGTCGCGAAGCAGCAGAAGAAGACAGTATATGCATAAACTACAAGCAGAATATCGTGGTCGTCAGCACGCCGTCCGAAGAGCGAGCCAGGCGGTACGGAGCCATCACGAAGATCCGAGTGGGAGAGCAAGAACACGAAGCCAGCGCCTACAGAGCAGCGCCGGAAAACACATCTAAGGGACTCATAAGAGGGATATCCCAAGAGGAAAGTTCCGAAGATATTATAGACAACCTAGTGACAGCAAGAAAGCCAAGCATATTACACGCGAAGAGGATGGGCAACACAGACAATGTAATCGTGCTCTTCGACGGACTTCACGTGCCGAGATACGTGAAATACGGAGCGCTCATCGTCCGGTGCTCGCTATACAGAAAGCACGTTGACATTTGCTACGAATGTGGGAGGCTGGGACACAGGGCGGACGTTTGCCCCAACCCAGACAAAAAAATATGCAGAGGATGCGGCGTGGCCAACCCGCCGCAAGAACACCAGTGTGAAGCAAGATGTCAGCTATGCGGGCAAGCTCACTTTACGGGAGACAGACGCTGCAAGGCAAAGTACAAGATACCGTATTTGGTCCGGCGAAGACGCTGGGAGCGACGAAGAAGAGAAGAAGCGGAGGCCGAAACACCATACGGCATCAACGACTACAACAAACGAGCTGGCAAAGCAACGAGCGAGGAACACCCAGGGATCAGAAGGCCATCGCACAGAAGGCTCACCCCCGGGACCATACGAGGGGGACAGTCGGGAGCAGCCCGGTCGCAGACCAAGGTCGCGGACCCGGTCCAGAACCCGTTCGAGAACCCGATCGAGAACCCGATCGAGATCCAGGGCAACGTCAAGATTGCAATCCAGCCGAGGAGCGGTAGAAACTCAGGCACAGGTGAGCTTTGCAGACGCGGTCTCTGGCACTGCTGTTACACTTACACGCGCGGGGTCCGCCTTAGAACAGGAAATAACACAGATCAGACAGTTGTTAGAGCAAATAACGCGAGAAAACGCGACGCTAAGGGAAGAGGTAAAAATGCTTAAAGTAGAAACGCTAAGCTTAAGAACCCAAAACACTCAGAGATGACCCATACCACGCCAACACCCATTAGGGCGTCGACACCTCTTCGAGCTCCGGCGACGCCCGTTCCCGCGTCGATGAGTGGAGAAACGCCCACCGCATAAACGAAGGGCAAAGGAAAACGCCGATGAGCAAAGCGACTCTACACTCGGAGAAGTAAAAGGCATGTTTCAGGAAATGTTCGTAGGTTTACAGCAGCAATTCATGCAGATGCGCGCGGACCTACAACAGCAGATAACGCAGATGCGAGTTGAAATGTCTCAGAGGTTCGACACCCTCGAGGGTAGGGTAGGGCAGCTGGAAAACGACTCGAAAGACGCCCGACCCACAGGAGCGAGGCCGGTCAAGAGCAAGCCGTACAGCAGACCACCTGCGGCTGAGAACAGCTGCATAGAAAACTCGAGTAGCCAACATGGCGCCGCTTAATGAATACACGATTTGGCAGTGGAATTGTCGTGGGTTTCGTCGTAAGCGGGGTAACCTGCAGCAATTCGTAAAAACCAAGCAAGCACCAGATGTAATCGCCCTCCAGGAAACTGGGGGGACCGCAAAATTATCAGGATACAAATCATATAGCACTTTAGCTGAAAAAGCAACAGTAACCACACTGATACATCGTAATATAACGGCTGTAAGAACACGATACTGGCGTACGCAACATAGACCACGTCCTACTAGAAATTCTCCCGTCTCGAAAAAAAGGAGGGAAGCTTGTTTGTGCTGAACGTGTACAGTCCACCACGACAAAAGGTAAAGTTTGGCTCGCTTTTCCGCGAAGTGCTAAACGTAGCGGGCAGACAAGCACTGATCGGTCGTGGGCGACTTAACGCACCACACGCCGCCTGGGGTTACACCATCGAAAACGTTAAAGGCCGCAACCTGTGGAACGACGCGCAGCACGAGGAGCTCACGCTAATAACTAACCCACAAGACCCTACCAGAATGGGGAACAGCGTCAGTAGAGACACCACGCCGGACCTTACATTCATAAAGAACATATCCAACCCTCATTGGACCAACACTAACGAAATATAGGCAGCGATCACTACATTGTATGCACAATTCTACAAGCAGGTCCGCGTAAAAAAGAAAGGTAGAAAAATAATGTTAACCGAGTGGGACACCTTTCGTAAGATAAGAGAGGACGATGCTACAGAGACCATCGAAGATATACAGAAGTGGACAGACACACTCCAGCGTAGCGTGCAGAAAGCCACCAAACATGTTCCCGAAGAGGCAGGAATGGAAGAAATGGACAGCAAGCTCTTACACATGTGGGAGGCAAAACGCAGCCTGCAAGAGCGCTGGAAAGGTCAAAAGCACAACCGGCGTCTAAGAAAGAGAATCGTCGCGCTCGACAGAGACATAGAAGACTACGCAAATAGGCTGTCCCAGCAGCAG
>WOVY01003208.1:0-167755 GCA_013436015.1 Rhipicephalus annulatus | reverse complement strand
GTGGCTGTGGCAACGCCTCCTTTAATTTTCGTTCACTCTCAGTGCAAGCGTGTGCTGCTCAAAGGGAGCGTCAGTCCTGCCATAGTTGAGGGAGTCGGCGTGATGCGAGGTCACATCAAAGGTAGGCCTGCTTGCGTCACACGTGCGTCTGAGCGCTTCCGACGGAGAGGCAGCAGATGTGTTTCCCGCTCCAAAGTCATACGTCTCTCAAATGTTCCTTGTGCTCTTTTTTGTGGCTCGATGCAACGCTGTCGTCACCTCAAAGCGCTCGCGATGCAGCAGCGTCCCTGTGACACGTCTCCATTGTTCGCCAGCACAGCATCACGAACGGAGATGCGCTATCTCTAAACACTGTGTTCTTATACAGCCAGCGCGAACGCCAACATTGCTCGCTCGCTGGATTTCGTGCCGACCGGTTGTACCCTCGCGATCTCTGACGACAGCGCAGCTCTGGCCAACGCGATTACCGCTACGCCATCTCCTGTCGCCGACAAGAGCTCTCGGCAGTGGTGCCCCGTCCTCGGACTCCTGTGACCGTGTTTCATCTTTCCTATCTCCCTTCTGTCGTCGCTCGATGTCCCTGCGCATTTCTCTCTATATATATTCCTTACTCCTAACATTTTATCCCTTTTTACCCCCATCTCTTGTGAGCTACTGTTGAGGTGTTCACCAGATGCAGAAAGTTACGGGCTCACTTTTCTCTTCTTTTTCCTTTTTATAACCACAATCATCAACATGGCCCGCAGCACCGCTTGCTGGATCCTTGCCGACCAGTTGTGCCCTCGCATCTCCTCGACGACAGCGCAGCTCTGGCCGACTGGGTTGGTCCTACCCACCTCCTACCGCCGGTCCCCCCCCCCCCGACGACGACAGCGTAGCTCTGGCCGACTGGATTACCATACGCATCTCCTGTGGCCGCCAAGAGCTCTCGCCAGTGGTGCCCCGTCCTCGGACATCTGCAACTGTGTCCTTCTTCTGGTTTTCCCCTGACTTCCGTCGCTCCCTGTCCCACCACCTCGCTCTCTCCTTCCTCTCTCTCTGTTCTCTACCTTTTAATCATATCCTTTTATTCCCTTTTCTACCCCCATTCTTTGTGAGCTACTGTTGAGGTGTCCTCCCCCTGAGAGACAGTTATGGGGCTCCCTTTTCTCTTCTTTTCATTTAAAATCACTCCACTCCCCCCGCCACACTGTGAACACGAGGAATGCAAGGCGCCTCTCCAAGGATCTGTACACAACTGAACAAACAATAACTTCATATCATTTTCATTGTTAGGCACTACATGACCGCAAAGCACACGCAGAGACTAGGTGATCGGCGATAGCGGGAACGGGTTAAAAGAGAGGGTGCTGAACGGCTGGAGCAGGCGCATATTTGGGTGGCATTGATAAAATAGAGGAGGCCCTGGTTGGAGTGAGCAGCGATGTGTATGAAGGCTAATACCAAAATGATCTTCTCGCTCCTCATGCACGTGCACGTTTATTGATGTGGAGAAAGTCATATCCCGGAGCTATTTGATTGTCGGCATAATAACCACCGTTATTGATGCATTCACATTACGGAAAAGTTTCGTTCGTGAATGCAAATACTGAGCCTTTAACTCGGTTGGAACGTAGATGTCAGGCTGCCATACACACGCTGAACTGCACTGAATTAGAATGCTCCTAGTATCAGTTCCAGTTCAATGACGCAATATTCTTTGTTTATGAAGTCGACAAAGTTTATCACGAACTCGACCAAGAGGAAACAATTTAATTTAACTCGCACGGGCTGAAATTGAGGCAGTCTGATCATTCTGATCACTTTATCGCACATTTTTAACGAGGAAACTTGATCATGTTCATCATATTGCCACGTTCCTTCCTCAAGCTGTTACCACCCCTTTACACTACGTTCAGCGCAAACTACGCCTACGATGTTAGAGAAGCTTCGAAGCTTTAGTAAATCGAAATAAATTTATGTAGCGCGAGGCAAAGAAACGAACACCGGAAAGAATAGACTGATAGAGTGTCCTCTCAGTCTATTCTTTCCTGAGTTCATTTTTTCGCCTCGCGCTACATAAATTTCTTTCAAATGTCTCACCACCAAGCCCACATGGCCACTCTTGTCGACTACATTTCTTTAGTAGATCGTTTTGTTAAGAATATGCCCCCTTCGGGAACGTCACGGATTATTCGGGAACCTACGTCGCAGCTAGCGGTAACGTTAGAATTTTCGATGGCAAGAGTATAAATGCCGACACGCTTCGCCGCTTGTCAGTTGATCGATGACCGATGCTCAGTTCGTCGATATTAGGGCCAGTGTCTTGTCTGTAATCTCAATTTCCCTTACGTGGCCACAAGTTCGACTGAATAAACAGTTTAATATCTCCGACCTACTGTCTGCTTCCTTCGTCATTGTAACGACCCTGTGACATCTGGTGGAGGTGCTTCCCGATTCATGTACCGCACGCCCCCTTCCAGCCGTGAACCAAGTCCACGTCATAGAGAACACACCAACGCTAAACCATGTCCAGAGAGTCAGCCGTAGGTAACAAGGTGTACCACCGGAGTACAGACCTCTCCCCAACAAGACTCGCCACGTCCACCATGACGACCACTGCTGCAGCGATGACTGCCGCAGCGCCACTGCCTGCGGCTATCGTGATGCACTCATCCCGAGAGCCATCGAGCTTCCATGGCGAACCTAATGAGGACCCGGAAACCTGGCTTGAGACATATGACCAGTTGCCTCCTTAAAAAGCTGGGACAACCGCAGAAAAACAATGCCGCGTATACTTCTACCTAGAAGACGCCACAAAGTTGTGGTTCGAGAACCAGGAGTCCACGCTGCGAAGCTGGGATATCTTTCGGACGACGTTCTTCGCACGTGCACGAGCGTCGTCCGCAAGGAACGTGCTGTGACTATCTTGGAGGCGCGTATGCAACTCCCCAACGAGAACGTCAGAATCTTCGTCGAGGAGATGACCCGGTTTTTCCGCCACCCTGACTCCGCCATGACCAAGGACAAGAAGGTCCAGCACCTTATGCAAGGTGTTAAAGAAGAGTTTTTTGCGAGCATTGTGCGCAACCCGCCGAAGACGGTCGAAGAGTTCCTCGCCTAGGCCTCCACCAGCAAGAAGGCACTAGAAATGCGCAGAAGGCAGTATGACCACCACCCTTAAGCAGTACAGCATTCCGAGGCTCATGCCCTCAGCAACGACGACCTGCATGAGACAATTCGATGATTTGTGGGGAAAAAGCTGCGCGAGCTATTGCTTTCCCCGCAGCCTCCAAGTTAATTTGATCACCGACATTGTGCAAGATGTACGGTTATCGCTTCGAATTTTCCAAGCCCCTCTGCCCGAGCCGGAAGCTGTGAGGTACGCCGCTGCAGTGTGCCGCGACGCTCCTCCCCGCCCACGTCAGGACGCTGTCTCACCGCATTTCTGCCATCAAAAATCACCGCTGCCGCCATCATCGACGTCCTAAGAGCCTCCCGTTGGCCTGCGCTACGTTCCTAGGATTGATTGGTATTTTGGGGTTTAACGTCCCAAAACCACCGTATGATTATGAGAGACGCCGTATTGGAGGGCTCCGGAAATTTTGACCAGCTGGGGTTCTTTAACGTGCACCCAAATCTGAGCACACGACCTACAACATTTCCGCCTCCATCGGAAATGCAGCCGCCGCAGCCGGGATTCGATCCCGCGACCTGCGGTGTCAGCAGCCAAGTACCTTAGCCACTAGACCACCGCGGCGGGGCTACGTTCCTAGGAAGACTGACGTCTGGCGCGCCCCAGACCCCCACCCACTGTGCTACCACTGCGGTGAAGCTGGGCACACGTACCGCCACTACCAGTACCACCAGATGAAGCTACATGGTTTCGCCATCGACGCGCCACGTCCACAGCAGGGTGAAAGACCACATCACATCACCAACTAGCTAGTCGGAACGCAAAGGACACGCCGAGGATCTTCTCGTTCACCTTCACCCTGCCGCTACATGTCACCGCATCGTCATCAGTACCACTGGCCCAAGCCGGTGCCGGTCGCCTAGCCCGTATCAGGAAAACTAAAGCCACCAACCTATGGAGGTGCGATTGCTGCACGACGAACTGCCGAAAATCCTCTACCGATGACGCCACGACCGAAACTTCGAGAACCCACCATCAACTTAACGTCACCCTGACGTCGAAACTTCGCGACCAGAAAAGTCCTGATTACGCAACGTCAAAACAGTGGTGCAAACCGTCGTATCCGTGATCCGACGTGCGACCAAATCACTTCGCCAGGCGACGAACTTGCGACCTCGGCATTCTTATCCACGCCGACAGCGTCACAGCTCTCGTCGACACCGGAGCCGGCAATTCCGTCATCATATAAAGCTCTAGAAAAGTATTGTAGTATATAACTAGTACGCGTGTTTCATCGAAACAATGAGTGATGTGCTGCCATCTTACAGCTGGGGTGAAGCTACGTAGCTTAGCCGCTTTTTGGCCCGAGTGACCACTCTTGTCATTTTTATGTTTCTCTTAGGCTACTCTACGTTCCGCGCAAACCGCGCCTACGATTTTTGAGAAGCTTCGACGCTTTAGTAGATCGTTTTGTTAAAATTATGCCCACTTCCGGAACGTCACAGATTATTAGGGAACCTATGTCTCTGCTAACGATAACGCTAGGATATTCGATGGCAAAGGGTATAAGTGCCGACACGCTTCGCCGCTTGTCATTTGATCGACGACTGATGCTCAGTTCGCCGATATCAGTGCCAGTGTCTAGGTGAAATCTCGATTTCTTTTTACGTGGCCACAGTTCGGTTGAATAAACAGTTAATCTTCGACCTATACTCTCTGCTCCCTTCATCATTGTCACGACCCTGTGACAATATATAACTTAATATTACATTATCACCACGATCACTTGCAGTTAAATCATTAAATTGTTCAAAACAAAAAAGAATGGCACAAATGAGTTAAAATAAGACTCGCTAAAAATACCGCATAAAATGCGAATTGTATAACACCAGCTCGACGATAAGGTTGATAACTGTGCTAGTATAGGCTATTGATCATTTTACCGTAAGAATAAGTAGCGTAGTTTTTAACATGGACAATAGGGATAGGCTTCCTATCCCAATTGTTCATGTTAAAAACTGCGCCACTTACTCTTAAGGTAAAATGATCGACGACACACAGTATTGTGAAAACACGCTTACCCGCCTCAACCAGCTGGTTTTCTACGAACGAAATTCTTGAGGAAACCCCTATTTTCGCGGAAAGTGTATCAAACTTCTGAACACGCTCACTTGCGCGCGTGACATTCCTTTAAGTTCTTACATTTCACTTCATGACGCAAGGCCTTGTGGCTTACTCGTTAAAAAAACGGGCATCTACATAAGAGGTCCAGACCTGAGACTACACAGTAAAAACATTTCAAACGAATTTCAAGACGAACAACCCTATTTAGGCTTATTTATATTTGTCTAGTGGAAATGTATGCACCATGCCTAAACCGCTCATACTTTTTTAGTTTGAAGAAAACGCCCCGTCGGAAGGTGTGACCAACCACCCTTCCGGAACCCGTTGTAGCCATATTTATTTTATTTCGAACACTGCCAATCCCTCAGAGGGATTATTACAGGGGTGCAATGTGATTCATACATGAATGTACATAAGTAATGCGAACAGCCAATTATGCGCTCTGTAAGAAATAAACATTTACACGTATAAACAAAAATTCGCATTCTAAATATACACACAGCAAGCAATTGCATTATGCATACCACAGCAACGTAAAAAAAAACAATAAAGTAGTTATAAACAGGGTGACATGTGTCCGCGTTAAACAGCTTCTTCCAAGAGTTCAGAGAAGAATTGTACCATAGGCTCAGTAACAATAAATTCATCTAAGGCATTCCAGTCTCATACGGCTCGCGGAAAAAAAAGTAGAATTGAAATACATTGTTAGTAGGACAAAATTCTTCAAACGTGAATCTGTGTTTGTTTCGTGTTGTAAGAGCTGTATGTAAGAAATGAACTGGGGTGTATGTTAAAACTATTTTGTGACAACAAATCCAGGAATTTCAATCTGTGCACTTTCGCTCGGTTAGACAAGTAGCGAGGCCAGGCAGCCGAAAAAGCTGTGTTGGGGAGTCGCTATACTCCTGTAATAATAAAAAAATGAAACGGACAGCTTCCCTTTGTACCCGCTCAAGCACAGCGATGTTGCGTTTATTGTGCGGAAACCACGAAAGACTGGCGTATTCCAATGTCGGTCGGATGAGACTGGTGTAGGCAAGAGAACGTGTTTCAAAGGTAGACCATGCAAGTTATAATTTGAGAAAAAACAATTAATTCGTTGCTTTTTTTAGAAATTTGCTGCACACGTGCATTTCAGCTAAGGTGACTGCTAATCGCGACACCCTGTGAAACGTTTCGTAGTAGGGTACCGTTGATACTGTGGGAAACTGTAAGTGTTTATTTCTTGTTTGTAGTGTTCAAATAGATGGTCTTTTCTGCATTTAACACCATTTGCCAGTCTGAACACCACTAAGCCACTTCGTAATGAGAATTACCAAGTTTTGTTTGATGATCTTCAGTTTTGATTGTGTGGCGCAGTACACAGTCGTCTGCCAATATCCCATGTTTTCGTGGACGTGCTTAGTTACATCGTTTACATATTGTAAAAAGAGCATCGGGGCTAATATAGAACCTATTGGCGCTTCAATTAAAATGGGAACAGTATCAGATACATGACCATTGTACTGAACGTACTGATAACGGTCTGATATATTCTTCAATACAACGCGTGAATGGTCCTTCTCCTATTAGACATTTTATATTACGGTTAAGCTTGAGGTGGGAAACGAGATTGAAGGCTTTGAAGAAGTCCATAAAAATTACATCTATTTGTCGTTGGCTGTTAACATTTTTCACAAAGTCATATAAGTGCTCTCTGAATTGAATCATTGTTTCTATAACGAACCACGCGATAAGACTAATCCTAAACAGCAAAAAAAAAGGACACGCCGCTTCAGCGCATCGCATGAAGGCTGCTGTGAAGAAAGCTATTCTGCCGGGTACCGTTGCGGTGCACGTGTGATGTCAGCGGTCGCACATTTCGGGGCCCAGTATCACGCACAATGCCGGAGAAAATGTTGATTGTACTTCCCCAGTCGCCAAAAAGTGATCAATTAGACCGTTTTGTGCCCGATCACGCGAAAAAGTTTCAGTGGGAAAAACCGAATCTGTGCGGCCGACAGTGGCTCAGCAGTTCGGCTGAACGAGGTCGACGGACGTTCGCATGGGCCGCAGACACGCACTTGCAATTTCCGGTGGTCAAATGCGATCGAGAGAGTGATGTACAAGTGAGGTGAGACCAATGACCAAAGTTGTCTAGCTTTTGTGCGCAGCAGCTTTATGCACGTAAATACAGTGTTTGTCATGCACGCCCGAGAACTTCAGAGGCACATGCAGGCATAACTGGCATGCACTAGCCGCAAATCTTAAATCAGCGCTTATTGATGAGCCACGTTTTAAGGACAATGGGAACAAGGAACCACCAAGAAAGTTTAGTTATTTCAATAAAGGAACAACGGAACGGAAAGGTGTGTTGTGCCAGAGTATTCAAATTTGAACTTTTGCAAAAACTTATATCACTGCACATTCATCTCTAGCAAGTGGATTTTGCCGCACGGTAATAACGGCAAACGTGACAGCATTTGCGGTACGTCCGCTGCGTATGCTCAATTAGGCTTGATTACATAGCACAGGTATCAAGTTTTCACGGGCTATATATACAGTGCCTATTTAAACGAAAGGGAACACGAGAGCGCGTAGCCTGCGTGCTCCCTCTGCTGCTGGCAGTGCGTTCAAGCGAGAGTGAAAGAGACCACAGCGTCTTTTCGCGCCATCTCGAGACGAGAAAACAATCAATCACTGGTAATACTGATATAAATCCAGCGGCAAAGCTGTAACTCCCTCCCCCTTCAAGGCGATTGCGCAAGAAGCCGGTAATCGCCATGAAGGACGAGGGGGTTACAATCTTGCCTTCGGTTTCGTATCACTGCTGGGTGATTCCACGAGATATCGACACGGGTCCAAAAGTATATATTTTAGAATTCATTGAGTATTTTACAATTCATGCACCTCTGTCCAGGTAGCCCGACAGTCAACTTCGTTTTATGATTAACGGCATAACTTCAGAGAAAAAAAATATCAAACATCACCAACATGGAGGCACCAGTTTCGTCACCTGTAATTTCCGAAAATTGCAGATGCTATTAAAAGACAAATATTTTTGTTTCAAAGAAGATATTTTTTACTGAAATGCATGTCTGATGAAGAATGAGTTCATACAGTTTCAAGTTTGTAGACCTTAAGAAAATAGTTTTAAACATGTCTAATTTTGCGACAGTTTAAAATAAGGTACGAATTTTCCATTTTTTTCTCCGTAAGTAATGCAAGCAGCGTTTTCAAACTTGACACGTTTTAAGGATATAGGGTGTTCATTAGGTACATAAATTATTGCTTCCGTAGGGCAAATGTACATTTTTATATATTGCCTCAAAATTCTCATATTGGTAAAAGTGTACTCCGCTGAAATTTGAATAATAAAAAGAACCCATCTTCGATTTTTCCTAAAATCCCGTAAATAGACAACCAAAGGCCATCATACAGTAATATAGAAAAACATTTTGCATTATTTCGTTTTTAGCGACAATATTCGTGGTACAAATCAGAGCTTTTCGAGAATGCGCTGATAAGTTGAGAAATCTAGAAATCGGAACGGAAAAGCGGCAATGAGCTTCAAACGCAAGTAAACGTAACTGGATTTGGTGAATAAAGGCTGTTTTAGGAGATAGGTGTAACTATTTTGAACGCGATATTCTACAGTATCTGAATTTACTCTTATGCGTAGAGCACTGAGACTTCTAATATGTGGTGCCTCTCCATTACTGACACACAGATGGAGCTGCTGTGACGGCCATGTGTTTGCAACACGTTGGCTAAGAGAATTGAATGTTGAATGAGTTCATAAACAATTCATAACAAATCTTTATCATTTGGGGCACGAAGACTGCCGAGTTAGACTGAAGAACACGCTTTAGGGCAAGTTGTCATCCATCGTCTGCTCTACAGATGAATTGCGGTGTGCCGCACCTAGGAGGCAATGCTTTAGATCACATAGTTCAAAAGTAGGGACAAAGATTGCGCTTCCCGAAACTTTATCGACAAAAGAATTGTGAAATTCATTTTAACGTACTATACTTCAGTTTCGCATTTGCACTGTGGATACTTGCGCACAAGTATTCTTTTTATTATTCAAATTTCAGTGGAGTACACTTTTGCCAATATGAGAATTTTGAGGCAATATATAAAAATGTACATTTGCTGTGCGGAAGCAATTATTTATGTACCTAATGAACACACTATATCCTTAAAACGTGTCAAGTTTAGAAAACGCTGCTTGCATTACTTACGGATAAAAAAAAGGAAAATACGTAACTTATTTTAAACTGTCGCAAAATTAGACATGTTTAAAAGCTATTTTTTAAGGTCTACAAACTTGAAACCGTATGAATTAATTCTTCATTAGACATGCATTTCAGGTAAAAAAGTATCTTTCTTGAAACAAGAATATTTGTCTCTTTATTGCATCTGCAATTTTCAAAAATGACATGTGACGAAATTGATGCCTCCGTGTTGGTGAAGATTGATATTTTTTCTCGTAAGTCATGCCGTTATTCATAAAACGAAGTTGACTTTCGGGCTACCTGGTGAGAGGTGCACGAAATATATAATACTCAATGAAATCTAAAATATCAACTTTTGGACCCGTGTCGATCTCTCGTGGAATCATCCTGCACTTGTTTTGCTCAACTCGAGATGACGGGAAAAGAGTCTATGTTTGCTTTCAGTCCCGCTTGAACGTACTGCCAGCAGCCACCAGAGTGCGCAGGCTACACGCTCCCGTGTTCCCTTTCATAAAAAATGCACTGTGCAGACCAGCTTTTGTACTAGGCGTCGAGTCAAGTACACAGTCTGGGGTGGCATTTGTGCACTGCTAGCTTCGGCAAATTTTACGCCAATCAATGAAACCTGCGAAAACGATGTTTACTTGTGCTCTCTCATTTATTTTGATTACCAAAAACTACTACTGCCGTACAGCAGAGGGCCTCAGGAGCTAGAAAATGTGTTGAAACAAAATCTGAAGGTTCCACCATCGGCTCGCCGTGATGTCATGAACTTTGAAGCACCTTTCACAGCAGTGTCGCCCAGAGCTTCGAGATGCTAAATGTCGCGCAATATCATGGATATTCGGAGCATGTTGCCGTTGCGAAAAAATAGGGACGATCATCTTTAAAAATTGGTTAATACTTACGCATGTAGTGTAAAAAAAATTTTACATCTTGAGAGCGCAGAACAGTATGAAAGAACGTTGGCGCTGCTCGACAACTAGATAGATATACACGGCAAGCGCTCTGTATATGCAGGAAGTTCGACGGAAGTAAACCGAGGTTAAAGAGAGAGTTGTATGCTGGCGAAATTTTGCGGCCCGTTAAGCTGCTGACAGGGGCAGCAGTCTTAATTTACTCATTCTCTTTAGACAATGGTGATCACGAATAAAATTTTGTTTATTAGGAGACAGACATTTGAAATGTACAGGCACTCGCCATTCATGCGCGCTACCAAGACCATTCATACCCGTTCTGGGGTTGATGCAAACCGAGGTATAGGCTTTCAGCATATTGCATGGAAAAATAAAGTGCTTCACTTTATGAGGCGTTCAATAACCTAACCCGCAGTGACAAATCACGACTGGGCGCAAGTGGCTTGTATTTCAAAGCTTTGTTGAATCGTCTACATTATGACAATCACGTGGGCACCAACGCACTCTCATTGACGCAACATCGGCCACATATTCTACGCGGCAACGGGAGGAACAGAACACGAAGGTGGTTAAAGTGCAACGGGCAGCAGCACCAGCAGTTCTCCGCGCCATCTCAATGCAATCACTTTTATGGAGGAAACAGAGAAGCGCGCCTTCGATTTCTTTCTGAGAAGGAAAACGGAAAGCTTGCCCGTTTGTTTTCGGATAGGCTTCTGCGCCACCCACTGCCTCCGGACGGTCTATAGTTGTGCGCGTCGGCGAGCATCAGATGGCCGCTTCGCGCTCCATCAAGCAAACGGCGTTGACCGTATACTGACAGAAGGAGGCTTCCTAAGCAGTCTTATATAAGCATCGGCGATGGGCTAAGAAGCCAAAGCGTAAGAAAAAGAAGCGCGACTAAACAAAAGATAGAGAACAGCCACGGAGAAGTGTCAATAGAAACGGAAGCTGTGTCGGCTGCTGGTGTGGGAGCGTGGAGGCTGCTCGCTTCCGTTGGGTCGGTTGCCTGTTTACACGTCCTGCTTGTCCGTGATTGTTTTCCGCTCGCGCTACCCGCGTCTCTCACTGGCTCCGGAAACTGGCGACGTCTGCGCGCTGTGCGGCGTGACGCGCGTCACTGTGTAGGCGCGCACGGCGGTGTTGATGGTTTCCCGTTTTGCGCCCGGTTCCCCATTTCCGAGAGATCGCGGTGGCTCAGGCGAGGTGCTTTTGTTTTCCGCTACCTCGGTTTGTATTGCACGGATGGAGACCGACGTTCGGGCGGGCCAAGAAAGAGGGAAAGAAGGAAGCGAAAAGCGCCGCAGACGGGGCGTTTAGCAGTATGTTTTCAGGCTGATGACCCTTTTCTAGCCCGAAGAAAAATGGGAATAGTGCGTAGCATTTTGGTTTGGGCGCATAAAGGTAAAACATAACCACATTTCCCTTCAGGGGAGTAGAAGGAACGGAGGTCAGTCATAGTAAACATTTGCTACCTTAGAAAAATAAAGAGAAAGAACGAAAAAATAAATAAATAAACAATTATTGCTTAATAAATAAATGCGAACAATGCAGTATTTATACATTCACTGGTGTTAGAAGTACAGGGAGACAGTGCTACAGTATATTTTTTTAACATGTCTTTCTTTATTGCTTAATTCTCACTTGCTTCAGCCAGCGTGGGAAGATATCGCCATTTCTTAGACTGTTCTACTCACTCAGTCAGTCAGTCTCTCACTCACTCACACACTCACTCACTCTCTCACTCACCAATTCACTGGTGATGGTGTTAGAGGTCAGTGTTAGTGAACCCTCGTAAGTTATTTGTGCGCCTAACAATAATCCTCTCCATGCATCGACAAAAGGCAATTGAAAGTTGTTAAACTATCTTCCTGGCTATGCGCTCAATCGCCACACGTTGACGGCAAGTAATATATAATTCATTCCAATGCTCGTACGTGGTCCCCACGGCCCACAATTATGTAGTCCACACGGTCCTGATCATTCTCGCATCAGACGTCAGCTGCGAAGGAGATGCATACACTTGGCCAACACTGGATCTTATCACGAACCGCCAGTTTATTGACCGCTCTTTTTTATATTTTACAGATTTTTTTTTTCATAAAAAGGCTTTGACAGGCACATCGTGTTGCAGTCAATTTCTACATCGAGGATTCATTGTATTTCACTGCTAATGCTACCTTTTATACGGTAAACCTATTTATACGGCGTACTTATTTGTACCTAAATTTAAAAGCTATACCTATTTTGCAATAGTTAGAAGAATTGAACGTAATTTCACACATTCATAATTTAATCTCACGCCCATATCTAAGCGATGTCAAAACCAAGCTCTCCTAGCTTGAATAGAAGGCGGCCACTCTGTTACGTCAACCTGGAACTTCCCGCATCGATCAAATTGCGAAATTTTTTATCTTTGTTGTAAGATAACAGTGAAACAGGGTTAGAACACGGACAGAGAATAAATGCACATAACTCAACAGCTAAATTTAATGATGGAAGGGAAAGAATACATATATACTCCGATTTTCCGTCACGATACTCGACGGCGACTATTCCCACCAATCGTTGCGTGTCCCCTTGTCTTGCCCCGCCGTGGCAGTTTAGTGGCTAAGGTACTCGGCTGCTGACCCGCCGGTCGCGGGATTGAATTCCGGCTGCGGCAGCTGGCATTTCCGATGGAGGCGAAAATGCTGTGCACCCATGTGCTCAGATTTTGGTTCACGTTAAAAAAATTCCAGGGGGTCAAAATTTCCGGAGCCCACCACCACGGCGTCTCTCTTAATCATATGGTGTTTTGGGACGTTAAACTACGCATATCTATCATATCATGTCCCTTTGTCTCGCATTGTAGAGATCGCGCTAGCACTGTTATCTGCGGTACTTTAATGGACTGGCATGGACGCATGCCGTTTTCTCGAAGGAAGAAGAGCGGGAACTGAAGCAGCGACCACAAACGCAGTAGCGCGAATGAGTGCCAAACATGGGCCCCGTATCTGCATGTTAATCTGCAAATTCCATCCAAAGACAATAATCTTGTGTGTGGAGAGTGAACAAAACATTTATTTGATGTTCTGCAAAAAAAAATCGGTGAACGGTATTCTGGAGACGCTGCGTTAGAGTGCCTCGAGCATTCAGCGGATGCGTACAAGTGCATCAAGTCACGTCACATGTGAGACATAAGCGCCATCTGGCAGTTTTCTTGGAAAGCGAGGCGCGTGGCTCTGTGACGGGTGTGCGCGCCCGTCTCAGAGGTGACAAGGTGTAGAACGCAAGGTGACGGGTAGGTGCCACCACCGTCTCGTCTTAGCAAAGCGTTCGAAACACTCGCCTTTTAGTGCAAGCGTTGCATGGTCAGCGCAGCGTTATAAGCGCTATGGTCCTCAAACTACTTATGTATGCCTTTTCTGGTGAAACACGCACATGCAGATTATATACGTGTTGTTATGGTGCCCCAGAAATGCGCAATAGTTCATTTTTAATTGACAATTGCACAAATATGAACGCTAAGCCTTGAGCAACATTGGTGGGCGCTGCGGATGTGGTCGGCCGTTTCAAATTTCCGGTGCCGTTAAAAGTAGACAAACAGACAAATGTACAGACAGACAGACAGACAGACAGACAGACAGACAGACAGACAGACAGACAGACAGACAGACAGACAGACCAAAATTGTTGCTTCGAAGTTCCCCAAGAAACACTATCGTCTTTAAAAAGACTTGGCACCACTGTCGTAGCTGCCGTAAAGCTTGCCGCCACAGCCGCTGGCTGCCATCTATCAATTAGTGGAAAAGCTCCGATTTTTTATTTTCTAAGTTTCCATTTATGAAAATACACTTTTTGATCACAACTATGAACAATCCACCAAAAGCTGAGTATATAAGCGCTCGAGGTTGAACCTCGTGCTCCAGCGATGTTCTATTGTACACGAGCTGGTCGCTCCCGGGCCCTGGCGAACCAATGAGCCATGCGTGAACGAACTAGCAAAAGGGGCGAAAAGAATCGCAGCTCAGCTGGAATGTCACACTAAAACAGTCCAACGAAATGTGTGTGGGAAGAGAGATTGTGAGGAGTCATGTGACTGAAGCACGCACCGATGGCCACGTTACCCAGGTAATGTGATTACGAGAAATTTGCTTTGCGCAGATGAAAAAGAACGGGAGAGACAGACAATGAAACAGCAATGCCCTTACGCCCAGCAGCTCCAAACAAATATGCGTGCACGTTTTTTTCTCTCTCTTAACTGTGTTCTTGTTAGGCGCACCAGCAATAAAGTGACAAAAGATGGATCGACACTTCCCAATACATAGCTGTACACGCTTCCTCGGTTCGCTACTTGTTCGCTACGTGAGAGCATAGCAGGCCATAACCAGATTATGATCTCACCAAAGTAACCTTGGGGTCCCTCTGGCCAGAGCAGCTCTACTTTGCGAAGACGGACGCCATTGCGTCGATGGTCCCATTCGGCATCGACTTCTGTTGGCCATGGTACGTGAGAGCGCAGAGTGTTGAGAAAAAACAAGGTCGCACGATGCGCATTGAAACTTGCCGACACCACCAAGGTTACTACAATGCTCCTCCTACAATAATATCTGCAAGTTGGGAATACTGCAAAAACAAACCAAATGAGGAACCGAGGGTAAAACGGAAGCTTCTTTGCTTTTGACACGTAAATGAACGAAGAGGCAGCTATTGTGCCTTCGCAAAGGGAATCGAGCATGCGGAGTGTCCAACATCGCAGTATGCAAAAAGAAACCAAGCGAAAAAAAAAGAGAAAACAGGAGTGTCAGAGACCAACGGTTTGGGAGGCAGGAAATTGACTCCCGCGTCGATAGTACAGAAACTCGACCACGTCCGTGTGAGGCAGCCAGGCCACAGGGTCGAATGGCTGGAGGGGTGTTGAGTAAAAGGAGAGGCGAGCAATATAAAGAGGATAGCAAAGAGATTGAGTTGTGGTCCATCCCTCCCGCTGAGGTTTTCTCCCCTCTTCTTCCTCTTCACACTTTTTATCCCTCTTTTTGTTAATAATATGAGTTCGTGCCTGCCTTCCTTTTTTTTGCCCGTTTCGAGCCACTGGTTCACAGGGTCTCTTTTCCAAATTAAAAGACGGCAGCTACCAGAGCGCCGTGTCTTTTGGTTGCCATCGCGGTCTCTTTAGTCTTTCTTTCTGTGTTTATCTGCCCAGCCTCTGTTGCACTCTCCACGCCGGCTCGGCTACTTCCGAGCACATCGAAACTTAGCCGGGCGCTTTCCCTGCAAAACACGCACATACTCTCTCTCTAGCAGACTCGTCTTCTTGGCGCTGCCTTCCTCGCCATCCGTTTCTCGCCTCGCTTTCTTCTTCGTCGTTCGTTCGTACGTATTAGAGCCGCGGTGTGCAGGCGCCCTGGAGATATTTGATTTTCTCCGTCCTCGAGATCACACAAACTCCTGCGCACAGAGATTATTATTATTATTATTATTATTATTATTATTATTATTATTATTATTATTATTATCTCCCTCCTGCGTGTTTGCACCGGCGGTCGTCGGATGGCGTCGTCATTTGAAGCATGAGATATCGCCGTCCCTGTCCCTCACGCACCCGTAGAGTAAGCCAAACTCGCCGGGTCCCGCCAGGTCGGATTGCGAGGCCGCGTCAAAGAAAGTCCCCCGTATTGTGCGCTCACCCGAACATATTTTGGCAGGATTTTGAAATTACCCCCAACTGCACGCACTTCCTACCGCGCACTTCTCTTTTATTCCGCCTTGTTCTTTTATTTTTCGAACGTGATACTTTTCGCTCTGCCTTCGCCGGCTACACGTAGCGCTTGAGGCTCTGCCCTGCTGTCTCAAAAAATGCAAGCTGTGCCCCCCCCCCCCTCCCGCCCCATTTCTCTACACTAAATGAAGATTAAAGCGACGGCTGACTCTCGTCAGGGAAATCAGCTTAAAACCTAAGCGCCGTGGTGCTTGTCTTTGTTTTCTTTTTGTTTTTTAGTGTTTTTTGTGGCGAGGGCGACAGATGACGTGCCAAGGATGGGGCGGAGCCAAGAAGCGTCATCCGTGGAAGGGACGCATCAGTTTTCTGTGGTGCGACGTGTGCGCGGGTGCGTGCAGCGCGGAGTGCTGTCGTCGTTGACGTGTCGCCTTGCACCGGGTATGTGTCGGAAGCGATGACCGACCCGCGAGCCGCTGTTTAACTCGATTATATGTGCAACGCGAGCGAGTACCATATATATATATATATATATATATATATATATATATATATATATATATATATATATATATATATATATATATATATGACGGTAGTCGGTCGCATTGCACCTTTTTATTTGGGGGGGGGGGGCTTACTCGTCATTGCGGTTGCCCGTGGCTTTGCGTCTTCTCCGCAATGGCATGATGTCTGCAGACGCACACACACACAAACACAGAAAAAAAAGAAAAAAAAACCGTAATGTGACGACCACTGCGTCGCCGACGCGCTTATTGCGTTAGGAAAGCCCCTCTTCGGTCGACTCCCGCGTTTCTTTACTTATTATTTATCCCTACGGTAGCGATAGGATGTAGTACAAACGAGCAGCCATAAGTGCCCGGACAGGCTGGGTCGAGGCGGGCTGACGTGCGGCTCGCCGATTCGCATCATCCATTTCAGCTCTGGATAGCATGACGTGTTTGTCGCGCTGGTGGGCCGGTCCGTCAGCGGCCGCCGCATCATCATTCGTTCCCTCTCCTTAGGCGGCTCTTGTTTGCTTTAGGCCTCCGAGCTGCTGCTCCGGTGGGTCAGCAGCTGCGTCGTCTGAGCCACCGAGTCATGTATAGCCGCGCTGCGCTTGCAACAGAGTGGTGCTTATGAATGCCGCCCCTTTATCTCTCCTTACATCCGTCGTCTCGGGTGTGTCGCTGTTTACTCGAGAAAGCTGAAGCGAGGCGTGTGGCCATCTCGTTGAGCGATTGAAGTGTGACGCCTGTCCGGCTAATAGGACGGCGTCGTAAATCTCGTGTCTCGCTGCGTCTGCTTAAGAGAAGGAGAAGAAAATGGAGCAAAAAAAAAGAAGAGTGGGACGAGACCGAGGGAGGAAAATAACATTGTTCGTATACAAGCATGACGTTTCGTCATCACTGTGGTATCTGCGCTTTTTTTTCTTTTGTGTGGAACATCCTTTAGAAGGATTACGGTTCGACGAGGCCGAAGGGCGCCACTGCGAATTTGCTTTTCCCCCATTTATTTGAATGCGGGAAGAACATCGTCCTACAAGCATAGATACAAGAGCACACGTGCTCTGCATTGAATACTGGGCGCCCCAAAACATTACGTAGATGAATGGTTTCGCAATCCATGCATGATACCCCCAAAATTAAGAACACTATACAAGTCAGAATCTCATAAATTGAGTACTGCGAGATGTGACTTACGCTACCTGCACACAGGTATGTCCCCTGTGATTTATTATTTCCTGAATAACTGGAACGGACGATATTCGTGGTACTACTTTCCACGTATTGCCTCACAACATAGCCACTTTCTCTTGAAGAACTCTTTTACAGATGCCAAAACAAAACACGGCTTTTCTATCATGAGACCACATGGGCCGACACCTTGCCTCTTGCGGAAGTAGTGCTATGCGGCAGGTATGTGCTAAATAACTCGAGTATCGTGAAACAGCGCTTTCTAATTTGTGTATGCCCCATTTATGTGATTTTCAGCTAAACGTTTTGAAGGCTTACTTATTAGCTCGGGACATGCTGTTATTCTTGGCAATTTATTCCGCACCGACTCGGTGGCCATTGAACTCGCCTTGACTGTTTTCACACTTCCCTGAAGATCAGAATATGAACAGCTTGTAGTTCGTGGAACTGCACCTGCTACACACCAGTGATGCGAAGACGGAGGGGACAGTGGATCTTCCATTTCCCTTCACATACTACACCGCACTTGACATGATAGCCCAAACTATCGCCTCCTACTCATCTTCGCGTCACTCCTCACCCTCAGTTTTTTTCTGCTTATACTACGGCTATGCTATACTTCGCCCTCTCCTATCTCTCGACTTCACCCTCACTTTGCTTTCCCCTACCGTTGCTACACTATAATACATAAGGCAGTGTTTTGCTTGCTCTTTTCTCTCCTTCTTTTCTGAAACGCTACACTCGTCGAGCGGGAGCAAGTTTTCTTGCTCCGCGGCCGAGAATCTGCATTTCACTGGTAGATTCGGAGCAAGTTCATGTGTTCCACTGGCAGAAAAGGAGCAACTCCCTCCTTGACGGAGCGCTCCGCGTGCTCCGTCTTCCAGAGACGGATTTCGCCGGAACTCTGGAAATGCGATGCCGTGATTTCCGGCACAGTCAGGCAGCGCTGTTGCCTGCGGCTGCCTTGAGTATTTTTTTTCTGAGGCTGTGCCCTCTGCACTTGTTTACATTTCTAAAATGGCATTTTTTGATGCTGCTGGACGTGCTACTGCTGGTCTGCTTCTTGCTTTGAGCGACAGCAAAAACACTAGTAGCAGCAACGAGGACGAGCCCCACGTGCTTTCCCGCCGTGTGCATGGCCGAAGTCTCGACCGAAGATAATCGGCTATGTCGAGGAAGTTTACAGGACTGGTTTAGTGACGTATATGTAAACAACTTCCGGCACGACCTCAGGCGGGGCATCCACGTGGTCCACTCGCAGATCTGGCTTGGCGCAATCCGAATGCTCGCTCTAGGATTTCGGCGGCCGCTCCGGATCTACCAGTGGAATTCACCATTAGTACTCACACTTACATCACTCCTCCACTTTACCACTACCCTTTCACGCCATTTTTTTGTACTATAAAAGGATATCTGATATGCTTTATATGTTTGTTTCCATGTCTTCTTTTTTGTGTCGCTACTTATTTTTCATCCTTTCATTCGGCGCTTTAAGTTAGCGCACCCCGAACTCTAACGGAACACACTCGAATGCGCTCGAGTGCGATGCCTTCGGAGTGTCGTTGAAAGGGGCTCTGCAACCATTTTGGGCATGGTCTGAAAACGCTGCCGATCAGCATTAGAGGCTTCCGAGAATACGCGAGCCAAATGTTATGTGGAGCACATGGCCTCTAATTCGCAGTAAATAATCAAAGTGACCTAAAAATTGTGTTCTTTTCCTCGACAAATCACGAAATATGCTGAAAAATCAAACGTAAATAACACATCTATGAGCCATTGTCTGATTTTAAGATGGCGCGCTCGGTTGTTACAGAAATTTCCGCGAGAGGCCGTTACTTGTACACGCATGCACGTGCGATCACACTGAAAAAGGCGCGTATTTGATGAAAACAAAAAGTGCTTAAGGACACGAGGCGAGCGTGACGTTTTTGTTTGCCCCTCCCGTCCCTTCCTGCTTAGCTTCCAGCAGCACTTTCGTCGGGACGAGAGCCGAGAGAATGCGATTGCATCGTGTGACAAACCTTTGTTACTCCGCTCGTACTGGACAAACTCTTAAAAATTTTGTGGCGTTGAATTTTTGAGGCAATACACTTTTCCAGTGAATTATTTCTATGGTTACCCAAAAAAGCATTTCAGAGCCCCTTGAACGTCGATTTGCGTCGACTGCCTTCAAGGACAAGAAAGTGTTACATGGACAATATTACGTTGCTTCCACGGCAGGAAAGAGTGGGGAAAGAAAGACAACGCACTTAATAAAAGCAGAAAACAGGGATCAGGTCAATCTTCCGGAAGTCGTAGCGCAGGCGTGAGCTCTCATGCAGACTCTCGTGTACCGTCTCAGGGTTGTAGTGCGGTCAGAAATCACGCACCAGAAGTTGCTTTTTAACTATTAGGTTTATGAGAGCGCTCCACCGGCTATAAAACGCAATCGAGCTCTTTTATGTACCCTGCTCGTTGTATTCCTTTTTCTTTATTCTTCTCTCTGTCTTTTTCTTGTTCTATGACCAGCAAAGCCACACAGTTATATAATTCCCGTAAGTGCATGTTCTGCTGGCGTGCCAGGATAGCCAAACGGTAACGCCGATTGCCTTCGAAGCGTAGCTATGCGAGTTCAAATACCGCCTAACAAAGACATTTATTTTGTCTATAGGCTTACACCTGGGTTTTTGCACGTTCACTTCCTCAGCTTGGTGCTCAGCAAATTCTCCTCCTACTTTCCTTCCTCGAATGTTTTGCTGGATGACGTGATAATATATATCAGGTAGAGGCCGTTCATGAGGGCGATAGTTTTTTGGCGCAACATACGTTTTTCTATTGGTGCACAAGCAGCGCAAAAAGACCGACTGAGGGTGCTATGCAGGATCGGCGTTTCGTGAAACTTGGGATTTTTCCTAGCTTTGGTGACCCCCCCCTTTTTTTAATGAACCAACCGCAGGAAAAAGTCACACTCATTCCCCAGAGCGCTGCTTTTCGTTGGTTATGATGAAACAGGCAGAGCCTCAAGGATGGTCGACAAATTTGAGTGATTTTTTTCAAACCAGAGGCACCTTCTTTCATTTGTTTGTCGTTCCACTTAGTGAGGAAATGCATCCATGCAATAAAAGTGTCAGAAACTTTCCGTGATGATACGTTAAAGGCATTATTGATCGATATGTGGAGTTTAAGGTCCAATATCACCATATGATTATGAGAGACGCAGCATTGAAAAGCTCCGGAAATTTCCACGACCCGGGGTTCTTAAACATACATTATTTTAAAGGCACAGGGTGTTTAAACATATTTTAAAGCTTTAAATTTCTGCATGAAGTCTGTTTTACATTAACCAGCAAGGTGGTGTCGGAGATTAGTTCCGGCAGAGCGTCTTACAACATTGCGACCACAGCTAAACCTGAGACCATGTATTAACATCTTGGTCGGCCTGCGTGATTTAGCGTGCTGCTCAGCCAGTGCGTGCCCTCTTCATTTTCATCGTCTACTAGCACCTGAGAACGTTCACCCGGCTTATTAGCTATTTGGATTCGGCACGTAATTTCGTGCAGCAAACTCAAAAATCAAGTCGAGAATTTGAATAAACCAATGAAAAAATTTTTTGCTGAAAACAAGCACAGGAATTGTGGCAGGTATCGCAAGTCTGGCTACTGCCTGTGATTGGTTGAAGCTCCATGATGTCTCGTGCGGGACAGTGTGGACAGCTGACTGTGCTCACCAGCAGGCGATGCCATGTTTATTTGTTGAATTTGGGTAGTTTATGTTAGCATGGCAAACTGTGAAAGTAAGCGAGTTCGCGTTACGTCCCTGATACATATTCAATCTGGCCGCAACTGTAAGAGCTACAACGGAAGACGATGTCAGCGTCGATGAGGCGGCACAATAAAGCGAGTCCCAACCAGAGAGCTTCCGCCGCGTCGGAAACGTAAGCCGGTACGTATGAGATGCATGTCAGTGCTTAATTTCTGTAAGAAACTGATACAAATGATACGTTCAACCATGAATATAATATTCGATAAGGAACAGCAGCAGCGACCCTCGCTTTTAGGCATGTACTGGCACAGTCCGCGATACGCGCGGGTGTGGAAACATCAGCTGTTCATGGATTTCACGGCGCAGAAAGCAGCGTTGTTGGTGCAGTCAGCACCGCCCTTCGCAGCACGCAAGCAGCATACGCTGAGTCAGTGTGCTGCCACAGGAAAAAAAAATCGCGGCCATATCCACAATGTGAATTATCTTTTAGAGCTTGCTCGGAGGTGCACCAGCGTTTATTGGCGAGGCCATTGTTGAAGGAAGGATAAAAGAGCTAGCGCATGATGTGTACAGTACGTCGAAGGCAGCGTTGGAGGGCACGTTCCGCGACCAGCACTGCACAGGGTTATCCACGTATATCGGCACGTTAACCACCTGCTCCTTCATGACAAAGTGGCCGCAGCCGTCAAATGTCCAACGCTCATAAATGGCAGACGTGAAGCTATCGGGCGTTCTTCAAGAGGGTTGATTTCAGCTAGGTGAGCGGGCGGGGATGGGATATCGGTACTCGTCGGTAACACTCATTGTAATGCCGTTGTCAGATCGAAAGGAGACGCGGCACCCGGAAGCACTTTGTACCAGAGTCTCTCATAACTCATCAGCCCATCATCCGCCATATGTCTGTCCCGGCACTACCTCCCTCCCATAGATTCTCCACAGAGAAGATTTGCTTTGATCACCCTGACAAGGTGGACACCACTCGGCGCCAGGCGCCGAGCAGACGCAGTCTGCCTCACGATAACCAAACCAGGGGAACCCAACAAAGGGACTACCATTCGGCCTGGTAACTTCAGTCACTGCTCACAAAGTGGACGTACCCTGACAAAGTCGCACGGCAAGAAGCCGCGAATAGGCGAGTGCGCGGGCCATTGAAAACCGACGCCTTATAGGAAGCATCCATGTGCGCGCTTGGCAGAGCCTTCATGTGCATGCCGCTCCATCTCCTCCGGCGTGCGCACGAAGGCTCCCTAACGGATAGTTGGATGAACGTATCCGGCTGTGCCCTTTAAATCGGGCGGCGGCTCACGCTGCCTAGCCATAAAGTTAAGTACTATCACTACGTTTTGAAGGATTGAAGTTCACTCGCGCTTTAATTGTAGCAACCATTCATTTAGCCTCCTCCTGGTTATTTGTGCCCATTTAAAATATATTTAGCCTTCACTGCCCCTGGACTCCAATGCTTTGAAAAATTCCGTGCCATTATCTTGGACTATAGGATGGAGCCCTTTACAGAACAATATCAAATGTTCTGTAAACGCTGTGGGTGGCGGAGCACCATCTAGTGCGCATTGTTAGAAATGTACACCGGACAATGGATTGCATGTCGGTTGTCCAAATACGCCGCAGAACAAGGCGCCAACATTAGTAGATTGTCGAACATGATCCTAAAAAAGTCACAACTCTGACGCAAAGGCAAATCAATGAACGTGACAGCAACTAATTGCAAGGTCACGCGAAGAATGACCAGCAGATCGAAACGTGCCCCGCGTTTCTCACGCACAAATGACCCACAAAACGTACTCACTGGTACAGATGAACGCGAATAAGCGCCTCAGTTGTTATTCGCTGGGTCTGCAAAGCGCGCCTATTTCGCAATCGGAGACTGTGCAACGAGTGCACTGACCGTTGTGTGCCCGATAACTGCAACATAACTGTTCCTGTGAAAGCCGAAAGTTTACGATTGTCCCTACCTTGAGATAAGCGAGCGCATGCGAGAGCATCCCCTCTCCGCGGGGCAAAGTACGCGTGGGAAATGATGGCACGCGCCGCCGCGTCATGAAGATCTGGCGACGCACGCTCATTGCGCCATTTCGCTGGTAATGCTGAATGATGCTGAAAGCACGATAATAGTTCCCCCGAGATGTTCATCGCCAGCGCTAAGTGGTAGATAAAAATACCTTGCTGTTTGAACATTAAAGGAGGTGTTCCTTCTTGGCTCAGTGACTAACGCCTCACACTCACAATTCGGAGGTGCCCCGCCGCGGTGGTCTAGTGGCTAAGGTACTCGGCTGCTGACCCGCAGGTCGCGGGTTGAAATCCCGGCTGCGGCGGCTGCATTTCCGATGGAGGCGGAAATGTTGTAGGCCCGTGTACTCGGATATGGGTGCACGTTAAAGAACCCTAGGTGGTCGAAATTTCCGGAGCCCTCCACTACGGCGTCTCTCATAATCATATGGTGGTTTTGGGACGTTAAACCCCACATATCAATCAATCACAATTCAGAGGTTGGAGGGTCGATTGCGCGCAGTCGCTTTTTTTCTGGAATATTTTTTTTCTTTGCGTTTTGATATTGTCACGGGGTCGTGACGTTAACAAAGAGAGCAGACTTCAGGTAAAGATGAAACTGTTAATTTGGGCCAAACTCGTGACCACGCTAAAGAAAAGTCAGATTACACCAAGACACTGGCACTGATAGCGGCAAACAGAGCGTCGGCCGTGGATCAACTGATATTATAGTGGCGAAGTGTGTCGGCCTTTATGCCCTTCTCATCGAATATTCTAGAATTATTGGTACCAGTGACGTATGTCCCAGAGTAATCTAGGATGTTCGCGTAGTGGGTGTAATCTTAACAAAACAATCTACAATAATCTTGGGCCTTCGAGATCCTTCGCAAGACTGTTTAGTCTCGCCTTCAAGCTTGCCCGTGCTCAACCTGCTGGGGTGTTCTTGGCTGAGGATTGAGTGGTTTTAACTTTCTGTCTTAGAGTCCGATTCTATATTTTATCTGTTTCTAAGTCTAATCATATCTCCAGTGCTCATGTCGACTACTTCTCCTGGCCAGGCGCGATCCGCCTGGTCAGCGTCCTTTCCTTTTAATGAATTACCGCTAGACTCCTTTTCCCGCAGTGGTATCGACAGCATTCCCGTGGCACTGGTACCTACAAATGGAGGCTTCATCAGACTTACAAACCCTCAGGCGGTTCAAAAGAAACTTAAGACAACTTCAAACCATTTCCAGACCATCACAGATGTGCGCCCATTTGGGCGAGGAGGTATCGTGTGTAGGTCACCGGATCAGACCTGCGTGCAGGATCTTCTCAAATGCACCTCCTTTGCTGCTACCCCAGTGAGTGCTTTTATTCCCCCTCACCTTGCATTTACCAAAGGCCTTGTACGGGGAGTCGACTCCAAGCTGAGTCCAGCTGAGACCCTAGACAGGCTCTCTGAAGCAGGCGTAATTTCAATTTACCGGTGTAATCACCTAGTCGACAAAGAGAGGGTACCAACTAAATCCTTCATCGCGACATTTGTAAGCACAAAAGGCCCGTCAGAGATAAAACTATGGCCACTGATGTTTCGAGTAGAACCCCTCGCTTCTCGTCCGATTCAGTGCAAGAACGGTTGGAGATTCAGCCACAGTGCGGGAGGATGTAAATCTAACGTCCGTTGTAGCACCTGCGGAGAGAGCCATCCTTCAAGCAAGTGTACTGCAACAGCGGAAAAGTGTTGTCTCTGTAGGGGCAGTCACTGCGCCGACAAGTCTCACTGTTCCACTCGTTCCCGGGAGGTTCAAATCCTAGAAGTTATTGACCGCCGCCGCTGTTCTCGAAGGGAAGCCATTGACATAGTTAGAGACAGGGCTTTTGGATACTGTGGTATTACAGCGCGCTGCACTTCCAGTATGGACTCAAACCTATCGCAGGCTACGGAAAGTGCTGTGGAAAAGGCAGTGAGTAAGGCAATGGATAAACCCACATCTAACCTTTCCGACTGTTTTGTACAAGTTCTTTCAAGTCAGATTGAACAAACGGTACAGACTAGTACAGAACCTGCAGTATTAGACATTACCAGCGATGCCACACAGCTACGCAATGTACGGTATTGGACGAACTTTCTGCATCTGCAGGCAAGGCTAAGCAGTCAGGAACACAGGTGCACTTGGGCCGACATTCGTCTTAGCCGAGCACAAGTACTGCTACAGATATGGAACTCGATATACGAACTAATAAATGTACAAGATCCCCTATCTTCACCGATCTCAAGTCCAAATCTAAACGGAATAAATCAGCTATTTCGCGTGAAGATGCTAACAACGGCGCGATATGCGCCTCTGCGGTGCGCTCAACACCATAGGTCAGTTGAGGGCACTACATTGGAGCTGCCGTTCCACTGTAACAGCCTCAACCGTGGAACAGCCTGAGCCGACTTACATTACTTTTGCAATAATTTTAATCTTGATATTATAATTCTCCAAGAAACTTGGATCACACCAGATAAAAATTTCCATCTTGCAGGTTTTCGTTCTTTTCGATTAGATCGCCAATCACTCGGTGGTGGTTTAATGATCCTTGTATCAAGTAAATTATGCCATAGGGCGAAAAATTCTTTCGGAACGTTAGACTTGGATTGTGAAATATTAGCATTAGACTTGTGTCTCCCCGGACACTACCCTTTTTCAATTGTAAATTGTTACTTCCCCTCCGGTGTGCAAAGTACGCGTTATCTTGACAGCGTTTTGGTGGCATGTAGACAGGAAATCGTACTCACAGGAGACTTTAATTCACATCATTTGTCTTGGGGTATAAGGACAGATTCTTGTGGTAGGTGACTGTGGGAATGGACTATTGATCACAACATCTCCTGTCTGAATAAAGGTCATGTAACATTTGTCCGAGGTCAACCTAGCTCAGTATTGGATTTAACGTTTTGCTCCAATGCAGTCAAGGTTTTGTCATGGGCTGTTTTGGATTCGGCAACTAACAGCGACCATCTTCTTGTAGTTATTGACATTACTTGTCTAACAATAATTTTAGATCAGCCAAAACGCACATACATCAACCATAGCAAATTTTAAATTTGCCTCCGTTCTGCCTTTTCCAAGCTTGGAAATGCCAGTACTAAGGAGATTGCATCTACGATTGGTTCAATGCTGGAAAGATCTAGAAAAAATTCCGAATTTTCTATTCCGTCCAATAAACGACCCTCCTCTCGTTGGTGGAATGATGAGTGTAAACGCGAATATAGAAGACGAAAAGCCGCTTGGAAAAAACTTCTTCTTAATCAGAGCCCAACAAACTGGAAGGACTATCAATTCCTTGCTGGCGTATTTAAGCGTACAGTGAACCACGCGAAAGAAGAATGCGACAGTAGGCATTTTGATTATCTTTCTAAATCTAAAAGTAAGCGTGCTTTGTTCGCTTATCTTCGGACAAGAAAAGTACTACCAGCACCGTTAACGTTGCAGTCATGTGTCTTGACGCCGGAAGAAATGAACACCTCTCTAGAAGACATAGAGCAAGGTTTAGAACACCGCTTCACTGCTATTTTTTTGGCTATTCAGTCCGTTCTGGTAAACTTGCATGAATTCCCAGAAGTTTCTTTAGCTGAATTGAGTCAGACAGTATTATGCTTACCGAGGACGGCTCCCGGACCAGATGGGATTACGAACTCTATGTTGAAATGTTTACTCCAGGAATCGCGTAATCTTTTGCTAGAACTAGTGAATTATTCGTTAGGGAACGCATGAATACCTTCAGAATGGAAACTTACCAAAATTGAATTGTTGCTAAAGAATGAAAATGATGCATACACGTTGGATAACATAAGGCCGATCGCATTGACATCAAACTCAGTGAAATTGGTTGAGAGAATCATCAATACACGAATTAATGAACTTATTATCATGAGGTCAACTCTTAGTCCTTGTCAAATTGGGTTCAGGGCTGGTTGTTCAATTTGGGATGCCCACGTTGATCTAGAAAGTCGTCTTAAATTAGCTCGGCTACATAAAAACTATGCAGCTTTAGTTACCTTAGACATCGCTAAAGCATATGATACCGTGAAGCACTGTATTTTGATAGATCGATTAGAATACCTTCATTTTCCATCATACATAGTAGCGTGAGTTCACAATTTTCTTGTAGACAGAAAATATTATTGTTTTAAAGATGCGTTTTCATCATCTACTCATACCCAAACGAGGGGAGTACCGCAAGGCTCGGTGCTTTCCCCGGTGCTATTTAATTTACTAATGAGCACCATTCCACGTAAACAGGATATAACAACCTATGTTTATGCAGACGATATCGCATTTTTTGCAATGGCAGATAACATTCAGACCTTATATGAACGGCTGCAGACTTACCTTAACATATTGGAGAGCTGGCTTGATGGCAGCAGCTTTTTACTTAATCCGAGTAAATGTGCCCTCCTTGTTTTCCCGCTGCAATACCCTGGGAACACCTCTCTGTCTTACCATCATGAGGATATACCACAGGTGGAATCTGGTAAATACCTTGGAGTAATTTATCTCACATCGCTTAACTGGCGACCTCATATCGAATATATCGCCGGAAAAAGTGTGCGGGCCATTGACAGATTACGTATGCTAAGCAACTACCGCATAGGTATGAGAAGAGACACATTGGTAATGATATATCGCATGTACGTTCGTCCTATTTTGGAATTTGGTTGTGCACTTTTCTCTAGAGTTCCAGCTTACAAGTTGCGGCCTCTAATTCTTCTGGAAAGAGAATCTTTGCGCTTATGCCTTGGCCTTCCCAAAACAGTTGCCAACAATGTGTTGTATCTCGAATCGGGGGTCCCTTCGCCTTCTTGTAGAATTCGCCTTCTGACTGTTCAGACGCTCTTAAGAATTTATGAATCACCATTACGACATTCAGAAACAGCCTTTATTTCCACCCCGGAACCATTTTTTGCTGCTAGATGTCCGCGATTTCACACGCCACAAATTATATTTGTGCAAAATTTACTGGAGACTCTAAACGTACGTATATGCGACATCATGCCAAGTCGTGATAATTCGGCTCCGGTGGAAATTCAATTCGGCGACATTTTTTCCTATTAATGCCAAATTACTTCCCCTTTACATTTTGGATGGTTTACAACAAGGTCACCTGCGCCGTATTACAACGAACGTTATTATTGCTACAGACGCATCGCAATACGATGGCAAGTCAGGGGTTGGTATTTCCGGCCCCATTTTAAATTGGATTTATTTCCTTCGAGTACCCGATTTCATACCCGTTTTTGTGGTGTAGTTTCTGGCAGTAGTGCTCACCTTACGTAAGTTAGATACAGCAATTACATCAGCTGTCATAATAACAGATTCTCTATCTCTCTGTGCGGCACTTTCGGTTGGTGCTGATAATCACGTAACAAAGGCGTTCCGTCCACTAGTACCTGCGCATTTGAGAAAAGTACGATTAGTTAGGGTGCCTGGACATAAAGGTTTGTTTCTAAATGAAATAGCCGATTCCTTAGATAAGTCGTCAATGAGCCAACCAATTCTACCGCTCTGTCCATCATTTGCTTATGTGGCTGCTGCAGCAATTCCGCAGACGTGCGCTTATGCAAGTCTTTAAAGGTTCAGCACTAACAAACTCTACAGAATATCGCCATTTATTATGTCCCTGGCAAAGAGACTTTTGCCGCACTCGAAAATAAGAAGTAGCCACCAAAAGGCTGCGTTGCCGGGTACCAAATCTAACTTTCTATAAACACAGGTCTGCTCAGGCACCTTCGCCACTGTGTTCATTCTGTGATGGACTGGAAACAATAGACCATTTCGTTTTGATCTGCAGGTGGTTTAACGCATTACGAAAAACCTTATTAGAAATACCTTTACGTGGTATTGGTATGGACTTATCTCTGCCTGTCATTTTGTCTTTTGGAGCTTTCATTTCAGGTTTCTCTAGCGACAGTATGCGCGGCCGTCCGGGACTATATTGATGAAACTAATAGGTTGACTAATTAACCAGTTTCATTATCCTAACATGTCCACATAATTATATACGTATAAAATCAGATTAATGCTCTATTCTAAAAATAAATTCGTTTATGTAAATATTTGTATGCATTACATTAAGCACCACACTTTCCTAGGCTATCGGTAATCTTTCTGTTAAACCTCCATCATTCCAAATCTGAACAGTAAATTTCAAAGCCACTCGACTCTTGGCCAATCGCCCACAGTGGGTATGCGCCACTAACAATAGGAGAACAACAACAACAACCTTCTAGAACAGCGAGGTGCAGCTTGCGCTGAGCATTACAGACGGTCTTGAAACAAAAGTGTAAATAAGAAACGCACGTGGCAAGATATATATATATATATATATATATATATATATATATATATATATATATATATATATATATATATATATATACGTATACATATAGGGTAAATGACGTCCACGTCGAAGTCAGCGGCCAAATCCAGCTTAGAGAGTCCGTATACTTGCTACCGCAATAAAATACATACGAGTGCTATACTTCGTCACAGTGGTGACATGTGCTCGGAACTGCGCTGCAGGTGCAGTGTTGGATACCTTAGCTTGTATGTAGCAGGTATGTTTTCAATACCTTCGCATTCTGGCCAGTACCACAGTTATGGTGTCTTAAAATTCAAGTGACAGATTAGCTGCGTTAGAAGCATGCGACTGTCGTGTAAAGAGCCCGAATTCGATGCTGCGTACTAATACATGTGTGCCCATGTTTTCACCATAAGTTCGCATGTACGCACTGCGTCCAGATGTGGAAAGAAGAGGATGCAAACAAAACAAGACGTTACTCAACATTCTTGCTGGGATATTATTTTGCAGTCCCACATTTTTTATTTCTGGGCAATGTGATGAAAAAATCATTACCTTCATTTCAATATACTTATACGTAGCACGTCTGGACAAATCAATATCAGCACTACTGCCTTGAAGCGCCCCATTCAGCGCCGTATAGATTATATGTACTTTTGTTCTTTTGCTGTTAGGTTAGGTTAGGTTAGGTTAGGTTAGGTTAGGTTATCGCCGCAATGCCTGATATGTGTTTATCGTAACCCTTTTTTTGTACTCATTGTACCCACTCCTGCCTAAGGTCTGAATATCAGACTGGCAGTACTGTAATAAATTAATAATAAATAATAAATCAATATTACCACGTTACTTTCGTCAAGTTTTGATATCACCCCGTTGCCCTACGGTCAGCGCAAACTGCACCTACGATGTTCGAAAAGCTTCGAGGGTGTAGTATATTGTTTTGTTAAGCTTACGCCCACTTCGAGAACATTTCAGATTATTCTGGAACCTACGACGCCACTAGCGATAACGCTAGAACATTCGATGGCAAGTGTATAAATGCCGACACGCTTCGCCGCTTGTCAGTTGATCGACTGCCGACGCTCCGTTCGCCGCTAACAGTGCAAGACTTTCCGTTTGGCCTGCACAAGTTCGCCCAAATAAACAGCGTATCATTAGACCTGCAGTATGCTTCATTCCTCAACGTGACGACTCCGTGACAGTATGCAGCAGAACACTGTTAAACAGGCCGAGCTTCTGACCAAGAAAGCTATAGGGACATGCACACTTTCGGTGCCAGCGGTACATTCGCTTACAATATGTGTATTAAGAAATGTTTACTGTTACCAAATCTGCCACACACGTGATAATCGAAATCGTGAAATCTTTTATTTAGATGAAGCGCTGCTAAACGGACCCCTTGAACTACAATTTCGCTTCATGTGATGGCATTAACCAGTGATCGAATGTTACGGTAGCGATAAAATGTTGTCTGGATCATCGTATGAGTGCTTGTTGCATCGATGCATTTACGATTCTGGATTTCGGTAAAAAATATTACCCGAGCCGGAATCGAAATAAAGTGCCCGTGTTACACAGTAACTCTCGTTGCCGATCACGACTGCTCTGATAAATATTTTTAAAGGCATGATCCCGAGCTCTCGCGGCAACAAACACATCGTAGCCTAATGTGTTCCAGATCGAGAAAACAGTGATGAACGATGTCTTCCTAAGCACTTGCGATCCGCGTGTTCCATTGAGATTCATTGTGAACGTCGCGGAAGTGAGCCAGCACAGTAAGCTGATCACGGCTGCGGTGATCGCGTGCTCACCAACTAACTACGCGCTGTTATGGCTTATTAAAACTCTTAAAGCCTTGATTAAGTATTTCTTTTCGCGAAGGCGACTTGTGGTGGCAGTGAGGGCCCCCTCATGTACACAAACAGTAGGAACTGCATAGCTGTTCAGTTGCCCACACTTGATATTCAATCCCAGAGACTGCATGAGAGCCGGGCTTCGTACATAGTCGCAGTCACTGAAACGCCTGGAACACAACACGCTTTAATCCCATAGGTTGGAAGTCTTTTTTTTTATTGCAGCCACTCATTTTGCAGCCATCTTCTGTTCACGAAAAAACTCGTGAAAAGCGACCTCATCGCTACCTAAAGCGTGACAGTAGCCATATTCCACGTAGTATTTTGGCATCATGAGTACAATTCAACCCCGCAAAAACACAAGTGAATGAAAGATGGCCAAAATCTCACATCAGGAGAACAGAAAGGTGCAATGGCGATAAATTTTTATCAACTGGCTGAATCGACGCTTCGCTAGGCAGAAAATTGCAGGAGAAACTAGGCCCGATTTCGAAGCTAACAGCTTGAGTGGTGCCAGCGGACCAGGTCGACGCCGTAGCTGATGTCACTGCACCACTTGTCTCCCTATCCCACGCTCCTTCTCTGCGCTCCCGCGTGCCGGAGTGCATTCCGTCAGTCTAACATTGCTTGCTTAGAGCGCTGTTGTTTAATATGAAATTGCAAAAAAAAACGTCATAGGCATGCTGTAAGAGGTCGCAGATACTGAATTCGCAATAAATTCTTAAATGCAACACCGCTTCAGCGTCTCTTCAAACACCATTAGCCCCGAGAACGAACACTGGCGTCGCGTCAGTCACGGTGATGTGACGTCATGGCACGGACTCGCCTGCTCCACCGGAGCTTGTCGACTCCTTCTGCGCCTTCCGTGTACACGTTCTTTAGCGATACGTTGGTGACTATTCCTCAGTTTTGCTACGCAAATTTGTCAGCATACAATGTGCAAGGTTTCACAACTACAGAATGTTTTTAAGTTGAGAAGTTTCTATAAATTAGCTTAGAAGAGGCAGACTCCCGTCCAAACGGAAGATTTTTTGTGAACATGGGGATTCAAGAGAAGACGTTCGTTGTTTATATCGCGTACACGACAAAATGGGTGCTAAGAAAAAATATGATAAGGGGTACCACCGTTATTACAACTAGGGATAGTCTCCGGGAAACATTTCTGTGTCGAAGTATGAGAAATGAAATTGGGACGTTTTCAACTGACTAAATACATGCACTTTACTGTGAAAGTTACGCCTGCATCTGCGGCTGATTCAAATGATTTGACAGAACTACGCTTTTTCCAGCAAGAGACATTGCATAAATATGACTGTCATAAGCACTCACGTAACATATAAAAACTCACGTAACACATAACAAACAAGCAAAATAATACTGCTGCATACGCAACAATTTCAAAAATATTGAGATACTTCTGTTCACTTATATCATATATACAGGTTTATCCTTAACAGTTGTCAGGGATTGTGTAGTCCCATACTTTGACTTGCATGAAATGTTGGAGTGTTCTATACCGCGGCGTCAAAAACGCTAATAGGAGCTTCTTGTGAGCGCCGCTGATAGCAACGATTACAGCACAAACGTCAGAAAGTCGCAATGTACTCTTTCTATGGCGCACTCACGGACGTGGCCTAAGCGGTGGTGTAAAAAGGTAATGGCTCGCCTGGCCTGTCCCCTACCCCCCAAAGTTTGTTCTCCATGCAGAGAAAAATAACCATTTCAAATAGGTGCCCTCCCCCAACGACGAAAAAAAATTTCAACTTATAGGCTTCTCGACTCACGCGATAACTAAACAACCTTCACCTCGATTAGGCGGTGACTTGTCTCGCACGTCATGTCCACCAAGAGGTAATTCATTTTAAGGAAATTTAATGTATGAGGTGGCTATCTAAACTGGTAGTTTGGAGCACGACCACATTGTTGCTACGATGGTGCACGAAGACAGAATCTAACCGCGATATGAATTTCCGCGTCAAATCTCAACCGCACTTGACCTCAATAATTTCGACCAATTAAAGCTTCAAAGTTATTTCGAGAAAAACATAAACCCAGACAACGTGTTGAGAGAACAAGTACATGAGAAAAGAATTGGCCCTGTATCTGCATGTAATGTGCAAATGTCGTCGAAAGACCATAGTCTTGCGTGTGGAGAGAGTGAACACGACATTTATTCTATGTTCTGCGCAAGAAAATTGGTGGATGGTATTCTGGAGGCGCTGCGTTAGAGTGCCTCGAGCGTGCAGCGGAGGCGATCGAGTGCATCAAGTCACGTCACACGTGAGACAGAAACGCCATCTCGCAGTTTTTTTAGAAAACAAAGCGCGTGACTTTGAGACGAGTGTGCGCGCTCATCTCAGAGGCGAGAAGGTGAAGAACGCAAGGCGATGGGTAGGTGCCACCACCGTCTCGTTTTAGCAAAGCGTTGGAAACATACGTTATTCCGTGCAAGCGTTGCATGGTCAGCGCACCATGATAAACGCTACGGTCCTTAAAAATACTTATATATGTCTTTTCTAGTAAAAGGCTCACATAAAGAATATATACGTCTTCTTAAGGTGTCCCAGACATGCGCAATAATTGCTTTTTAATTGACAATTGCGCAAGCATGAACGCTCGATCTTGAGCAACATAGGTGGGCGCTGCGGATAGGGTCGGCCGTTTCAAGTACCCGATGCTGTTAAGAGTGGACAAACAGAAAAATGTACAGTCAGCTAGCCAGCCAGACAGACCGACAGACAGACAGACAGACAGACAGACAGACAGACAGACAGACAGACAGACAGACAGACAGACCAAAATCTTTCCGTCGAAGGTCCCCAAGAAAGACTATTGTCTTTAAAACACACAGCAGCGGTCGCGGCATTTTAGGGTGAGCACCTTCCGGTATATGTTGTGATACTCGATACTGCACGCGAGCACGGAGCTTGATACACTTGTAAAAGCGCCGTCCTGAGATAGGTGAATTCCCGCGGTACAAATTATTCCAGGGGAGGAGAAGACCTGATATTCCCGAAAGAAATCACCCATGCACCTCCCAATCTTATAAGGTTAATATGGTGTCTTAATTCCTTCTCAACATCATTTGGTTATGCGTCAATAAGTTTGCTGTATTAAAACAGAAGCGTGTTTCTGATTTGCACATCCGTCGGAATGCGACTATCGCCGTCACGAATGGAATCCATCATCATGGTTAGCAGCGCGACAGAGAGATTTTCAGTCAGCTCACAATCCTATACGACCTAGCGCAAGATTGTACAGTAGCAACAGTAAGCTTTTTATTGTTTTACCTGAAACACCACTAAATCTGTTTTTTTTTCATTCATCTGCAGCTTGAGACACGCAAAAAGTGAACGCAAACATTGGAAGAGCGCACGAAGCGAGCGCATCATTATGTAGGCGCACCGCGGCTCGGATCGAAGAGTCCGTGCCGTGACGTAACCCGCCAGGCGGCACTACTTATACTTCTCAGGGCTAATAATCGCACGACACGAGTACTGCTGAGGCTTTCCATAACAACATGTGGACATCTATGTGCGTTAGTTATCCTTCTTCGGCCATATCGGAAAAGGAAGTGATACTATTGAAGAAACGAGGATAACCTGTTGGAGGGGGTGGGGTTGGAGGAGGTGTGTTCTTGTTCTCGTTCTTGCCTGTGGCCTTGCCCGCGATGCTCGTTCGTGGGATATAATTGAGCGTCTAAAGATATAATTTCTGTTCCAAAAAAAAAAGCTTACAGTTGTGAGTGATCACTTGTAGTCTTTACTTTCTTGTCTTCTGTTTCTTACGCTACTTTTATGCCAATATAAATTAATACCAGAAAGCTCACCTTTCAGTATCACTACACTTTTTTCCCTCCTCTAGTAAAATTCTCTGCGGATAAATTGCTTGAGACCAACCACATCTCTATTGTTTCCCCGAAGAAAGCTTTAGCAATCGCAACAAGTTTAAAAGTAATGGTAGTACCAGTTAGCAAAGCTACAAAAGCTTGTTCCCTGTGAAGCACAATACAACTGTTAAAGTTATGAAACATGCTGGTGGGATGCCTGACAACGCTTGACTGTGACGAAAGTACAAGTATGCGCATTAAATACTTTTGAGTAGATCATCCTCATGGTCGATCGCAGGTGTTCATCTCTTATCCTCGCATTGAGAGCTAACTTGCTTATTTGAGAAAGGAACAGGATGAAGCCATTTGTGTGCGGGCCAGGCCACATGCGGCCTTCGTATCACGTGGTTAGGAGTCCCCGACGCCAAACTGAAAGAAATATAAATTGTGTATTTCCACTTCACTGATCATAGTCGGATCTACCCCTGCAAGCGTTACGTGTAGTTGGCATTGGTAACTGGATACCAAAAAAAAAAAACACGCAGTTAGTGTCTATACCAACGCTCGGTGATTAACATTGTCAATACGCGAAAAGAGCGACGCAAGATGGGCGGTAGTGAGTGCCGACGTTGTTGAAACCTTTCAAAACCATTGTACTCTCGCCTTTTCTACGATTCTCAGCCTCAGCGAATTCTGAGATTCTGTACTTTATTTCAATGTATAAAGATACGTCGACGAGATTTCCACCCTGACGCATGCCCGAAGCGACTTCTTTTGCTTTCCCCCTCCAAGCGCACCAATCCTACTCAAGGTGAATGCAGCACGCGGCGTGTTTTCATGGAGCAAACAGCGCAAGCAATCTCGCCACCCAGGCGTGCGCGGGAGCCAGATGAACTCGTCCGATGGTGAAAGCATTTATCCGAAGACGAGCACCCGCTCTTGTGCAGTGCTCTATTTCCTGTGATTTTGCACCAGCACAGTCTTAGCAGTGCGGTGCACACACACATATATATATAAGCAAATAGCGTCTTTTCACGCACGGGCGAAACATAAAGGAAGCTGAAATATCGAGGGACAAACAACAAAGGAAAGCGACAACAGGAGAGAAAAGAGAGCACCGTCTTTATATTCTCCGTTTTCGTTTGGTTGGGAACCAATATTACGATAATCCGATTAAGGAAGACGCTTCCTGCTCGACCCCACCGCCACCTCGCGACCTTTTCTGTCTCCCCCTTTGCTATCTGTCGAGCAATCTCTATATAAAAGCCGGCAGATCCGCACTGTTGATGCTGATGACGATGATCCGCCCCGCGGGAGAGGAGGACCGTCCTGCTTTGCCGTTCCTACAAATCCCGGATGTCCCTTTTGTCTCCGTTCTGAGCTCCCTTTGTGCATGAGCTCTGAGACAGACGTGGTGCACTGTGGTGGAGCGCAGCTGCTTGCTTTGTCTCCCATTTCTCGCAGAACACCTGTCGCCGATGAGGAAGAAGCCGCGCTCGGAGATTCTCAAACTTCCCGCCCACGCCTCTGGTAATAATTCATTATGGTGTCAGCAAAAGCTCTACGCCTTTGTTTCAACTTGCTTCGTTCTCTAAATAAGCCCTTCAGCGTATGTATGTATGTATGTATGTATGTATGTATGTATGTATGTATGTATGTATGTATGTATGTATGTATGTATGTATGTATGTATGTATGTATGTATGTATGTATGTATGTATGTACGTATGTCATGATGATCGAGAATCACTTTTGAAGTGGCTATACTCAATGAATAAAAAAGGTTTGCCTTCAGCTGTCTTGGCTAAATGCAAGTAAGAATGCACTAGAAAAATCTCACTCAGAGGTAGGATGACTGCCTCAATCATCTTTTGACCACGGTTGTTAGTGAACTACTCTTACAGTATTTCTTACAGTATCCATACAAAACAGCTTCAAAAGGCATCACAGAAATATTGATTACGTCATGATGACGCCACATATCGGCAAAATTGGTGACGTAATTACACAATATCGTTGCTTTCTCACAAGTGTGTGGATGTCCAAATGCCCTCAACAACGCGCGAGTTGCTTAAAGAGTCAGAGGGGGGTGGAGAATAAACACAATAAAGTGAGCAAAAAAGAGCATCAATTTCTCTTTGGAGTCACCTTAAGTAAGTGTATATTCGACCGTGCAACTTCTATTTCTTCATGGCATGGGTATCGCGTATGAAGTTATGGATGGTAACGCATCCTAGTGTGTTTCTTTCCGTACACTACCCTGTGAAAATGTTCTTGGCCTCATCCGTGATTAGTAGGAGATAGCACAAAAGTGAAGAAAATACGGGTAGTTTAACGCGGAAAGAGCCCGTTGGTTTTCTTTTGCTGAGGTAGAAGACAAGCTATTAAAGCTATCAAAAAGGACAGCTTCTCGATTGATGTCACCAACGTAGAAATATTTTTTAGTTATACGTCACAGACGAACAATCAGTCCAGTAGCCCTCGGAAGTCACTAACGCACTTTTGTGACGTTTTATAGTTGCGATGCGCATTAAGTTGATTTCAATGTCTAGTTCACGGGAAAAGTTTTCTTCATAGAAGCTGCAGTTTGTGGAGGTCAAGTTCTACATTTTCAGAAAAAAAAAGCCAGCCCAGAAGGTATCGATAGGACATGCGACAAGAGATGCTTCATGCTACCAGCCGTTTTAATCGACAACATAAAGCACAAAAAAGAACGTGCACAAAAAAAGCACCCAAACCAGAAGGCGTAATAACTACATTGCACTGCACGCACCTATTTTTTGGTAAAAATTATTATTGCTGAGGCACCGCAAAGACTGCAGCTTGTGATGGTGGGAGGTCAGTTCACTAACTTCGGATAAAAACTTCGATGGCCTTTGAGCGTCACCATGAAGGCAAAAATGCTATCGTGTTATTGGGCCCTGTGCGCATGGTCTTACCACGCTGCAAAAAAGGAACCGTTTGTGCGTGTAATATTTAGCGTTTCAGACTATCATAGAATGTCTACTGCAAGACAGTTGCGAAGTTTGCATCACCCACTCGTTGCGCAATTCACAAATTTTGGACCCTGTTCCAGTGCTATAAATTTTCCACGCAATAATACAAACGTTAAAGGGACTGCTCCCATGACATGGCATACTTCTCGGATTTTTTAACGAAGCAGTTTGAAGCACTATAGCATTGCTCTCTAATTGAGGCGTTGCTTGCCCCGCAAGAGGCCTGGATTTGATTCTCACTCGCACCGAACATTATCAGTTGCTTATATATTTGCATCTGAATTTTTCGCTCACAACCAATGACGCCGACACTGCTATTTCTACAAAACGAACTCTTCAGTGTGTCCCCTTTATAAAAGAACCAGTCAACCTATAGAAAATCACAGCATATCCACAGACTAATGATGGTGATTGAGGCGAAGCGTGCGTTCGTGCATCCATCCATCCGTTCACCCATCAGTCGATTTGTCCGTCCGTGCGTTTGTCCGTCTGTCTGTCTGTATGTGCGTCCGTCTAGTGAACACTCCAAGTACTACCATCTCGCATCATTTCATCATATATTGTTTACATACAAGTACCGCCATCTAACGGACATTCCAAGAACTACATTTCCCTGTGGCACATACTTGAGAGAGTTGGTTACTGCAGAGGACGATCGGATGATGCCTTAATTAGCTCCTCTTCATCATATATTAATTATGTACAGGTAACGCCATCTAGCGGACATTCCAAGAAACATATTTTTATCATATATTGATTATATAAAAGTACCGCCACCTAGCTTACATTCCAAGAACTAAACCACCCTGTGGCGCACACGCGAGTCAAGTGGTTGCTACAGAGGACGATCGGGTGACGCCTTAAGGAGCTTCGTCCTTGAAACAGTTGCGGTTGTCGTCCATGACATTCACCTTCTAACTGCCAATCTTAAGAAGTACATGTCTGTGAGGGACCACATTGGACTCGTATGCTAAATTGACCACCACGTTATTATATTTTGTTTGATCACGAATGTAGTGCAAATAGTCGAGAAATCTATAATGTTTTTCCAGAGCGAGCACGAATCTATTGTTACCGCCATTACTCTGAACCAATGATGTGTTTCAAAGCCACTCAGCAGTTCTACGGGTGGTTTTCGACTAGACTCCCGTTAGTGAGTGCTACGGGCCTCAATTTTTCTCGTGAAGAGGTTATGAGCTTTGGCGAGTGCTTCACGTGCTCTCTACAACACGCCAATGAGGCCCGTTTGTCTTCCTTCTTGCAGTGACGAATTTACCGGCCTTCTTGGGGGCTTTCCTAGTCAGCTGCGCATGGTGCGCTGGGGCTTGTGAGTCCGTTGCGGGAAGCAGATCGAATGACCCTCACCTCTCTTTTTCCTCTTCTCCAATCTTATCCTTTCTATATCTTTTATTCCCCAATCCCCATTTTTCTGCCGACCTGTGGAGGTGTCCTGGTAAGGAGAGTTATGGGTTGGCACTTTTTTCTTTTCTCTTATTGTAACCACTTATATATATATATATATATATATATATATATATATACATGTTTGTGCTAGACATTAACATTCACTGGGCTTGGCCAAAGTGTGGCGAACGGAGGCTTTCTTTTTTTGAGCGAGAAACCGGCAAACTAACATACTGCGGTTACGGAAAAATAAGTTATTATTAACTCTAAAGAAAAAATAATAACAATACGTAAAAGCATAATGAAGTAGACTAAAAGGCAAAAATTGCGTGCATTCATAGCCGAACGCACATATTCGGCGTAACGCTTCAAATTTTCGGCCTTTGAGAATGAGTGCTCCAGTAAGACACCATAAAGTCTTGGCCTCAATATTACAATCGGACAGCAGAGTGACAAGCGAACCAATTAAACCAGTTTGCGAAAAGTTGCAAAACATGCTGACAGTGCCTCGAGAAACTTTGCCATTGTGTACGCAATGTTCCTGAAGTCAAAAGGCGTTTCTAAGCTGGCCTTCTGCTGGCTAGCATTTTCTTAAGCCGGCTAAGCATTTTTCAACGGAGTGCCTAAAAGAAAGAGAGAAAAAATATTCGGCATGTGTAGTTTCTGCTTGCCAATATATCACATTTGTGCGGTGCTTGAACCACAGAAGAAAGGCCCGACGGCCACGCGGTGTCTCCTCACCATCTTTGCCTCGCGTGCTGGCGCATCGTCGACCGCCAGCGGTCGGGAGTCCCAAGCGGCGACGCACGCGTTCGGTTTCGCTTCGGCGAGCACGTGTTGGGGCGGCCTCAGCGGTTAGGGGCCGATCTCATTTTCCGGCAGCTGGGCGCAGCTGCAGCTTTCCCGGCATCAGAGATCGTCTCCGGGGAGATGGAAGAACGGCATGGCCACCGCCCGCTCGTACCCTTACACCACCCTCACTTCCGACACTGCGCTAACTGGAAGAAAGCGAACACTTGGCTGATAGACACCGGAATGGGAAGAAGAGAGGGATGGCAAGGGGATATCCTGATTCTTCCTAGCACCCCTAGGGAACATCGCAGCCTCAGAAAGTGAGACGCATAGGCGTGGAGGGGAGCGCAGGTTGTTCTCACGCACCGGCCAAACACACGTGTATTGAACGAATGAAACAACATTACAGACAGCAGTCCCTTACGGTAGCAAAAAAGTTTAGCTCAGAGTTTTACTAAGGTGCGAGCGTTCCATGAGCCATTTTCTGGATGTGTTCAAGTGTTGTAGTCAAGAGTTCGACGAAAGTGTTGCCATCTTGAACTGCTGACGTTGTGGTTTTGTAACTGCATCCGTTAAAAGAACGATATTACAGTTACAACTGTACGTGTATTACAACTCCACGTGTATGGGGGCACTTGGTGTTTTGTGACACTCAATAAGACTTCGTCACCTAGCAAACTGAGAATCCTAAATTGAAAGTTCAAGAGAGCTCCACCCATGAAATTAATGCGATAATTTCGATAGCACTCTGCACGCAGCCAAGCGCAGCAGAAAATCTTCGTGAGCTTGCGCAGGGGTCCCAGGAAAAGAATTCGCAATAACAGAACGCTGCTATCGCTACGCGCTCCAAAGGCATGGATCTGGCGGTACGTGCTCATTCCTGCATCTATTCCGGTATGCTTTTTGTGCAGTACTGCTATGTGGTGTCTGCATGGGCATGCAGTCTGATTAGAGTAAGCAACAAAGCAGTCTGATCAGTGAAGGAATGTATGTACCAATGCTTTGATGTCCTGGCTCTGTCGCATCTTAAGCATAACGAATAAAGTTACTCAAGTACTCCATTCCATGCTTGGATTGATGTAATTACAGTTGACGAACAAAAATTTCGACCAGCTGGACTTCTTTAAAGGGCCAGTAAACAACCCTGAGGTCCAACAATGGTTATACAGAGAAATATGTGTCTTTTTGCTTTGTAAACATGCCGCCACAAACATTTTTTGAATACGTGCTGTGCTGGCAAGTCCACTTATAACGATGTCTAGGAAACCTGAAAATATGATCGTTATAACCGATGATCATTATATCTAGGCTGCCGTAAAAAATCGTCGCCTGGCGTATGCCATTCGTAGCTCAGGGCTCGAATTCGCCTTTTCCACCCATGAACAGATGATGTAGAATAAAGGCTTTGACAAAAAAAACTATTTTATACTCCGAAGGGCATTCATGTCGTTGGATCGATGAAAAAGTCTCATACCCACAGTTACTTCCGCGGAATCTCCAGCTTAACAAGTGCGGTTCGCACACCTTCAAGCTGTTGCGAATACTCTGGCGAAAGTTTTCGGGCACGCAAGAAGTCTGCTAGCACGTTGATCGGCACCAGTGCACTTTGCGTGGACATCGACAACGCCGGAGAAGCGCCGTTCACCCACTGTTATAACCGATATATTGTTATATGTGGTATTGTTATATATGGACTGTACATATAATAAGGAGTGTACAGGAGTTAGAACATCGATATCAGCATGTGTCAAATTTTCACGTGGCTTCACAACCCTTCTACCTTACGGAAAAGGGAAGGTGTAGCCCATCGTCGTGACTGGTTGAGACCAATCGACGAGCTGCGTGCTAAGCCAAGTCGCCAATCGGCGATTTTGCGTAACTGCGAGTGAAAGCAGAATTGGCCAAGCGTAGGAAATAATTGCAGGAGTCGTTTTTTTTTTTCAAAATAAAGGCTCTGCGTGGTACGCAGCGCTGTAATGTTCGAAAAAGGCGGCCACCGTGGTTCTCTCTACGAAATGTCGAGCTTCTTTGGTGGGGTGTAAAAAAAATGCCGGAGCTTGTTAGTGGCCCTTTAAGTGCACGTAGGTTTAGGCAAATGTTAAGGATTTCGCGTGTATTGAAATGCAGCCGCCACGACCGGGCTTCGATGTCAGATCCCTTCGGGCAGTTCAGCATACCATAGCTATTATATCACCGCGGCAGGTGGTATGGCGTATGTGAGATCCAACATTTGCAAATGCACTGAAAGTGTTAGTTATAAATTGCGTGCTCGAACCTCCACAAGCTGCGTATATTGAGTTGTCAGCATTTTCATCGCTTTAAAACAATTAGGAATCCAAGGTTCCCCAATGCATACTCGAATAATCCGCATGAACGTAATAGTACAGTGTACACATTGATAGAAACACGACAGTGCGAGTGTGGTCATTCGTGCAAGCAACGCCACTCATGATTACTAATGGGACAACTCATTTCACTGTTAGAGTAAGGACGTTTTTGAAGCAAGATCAGTGCTTATGGTTGCCAAAATAGTTTTTATCTTTTTTTAAGTAGCGCCAGTGGCTAATGAAGGTGCGCACAGTCGAATGACTCTGGTCAGCACCTAAAAAAGCGTCACAATTGCAAAGCATCCATTGCTCTCCGATGAACCGCGAGACAGCTCGGAGGAGATGGAGGTGAAGAAAATACTATTTCTACAGCCCAAATTAGCAGCATGGCTTAGTGTCAAGCAGAAATTTGTCTGTGGCAAATAGAAATATTTTGTAACTGTCGCTCTATACTTCGTGTATTTGTAATTACGAACACAAGTAGGTAGGTTGGTAGGCAGGCAGGCAGGCGGGCAGGTAGGTAGGTAGGTAGGTAGGTAGGTAGGTAGGTAGGTAGGTAGGTAGGTAGGTAGGTAGGTAGGTAAGTAGGTGGGTAGGTAGGTAGGTAGGTAGGTAGGTAGGTAGGTAGGTAGGTAGGTAGGTAGGTAGGTAGGTAGGTAGGTAGGTAGGTAGGTAGGTAGGTAGGTAGGTAGGTAGGTAGGTAGGTGGTAGGTAGGTGGGTAGGTAGTGTTATGACCGTCATAATTATTGAAATCTTTTGGCCTTTGTGAACTGGACGAAAATATTTTGATGCATTCCAAGCAAAAATTTCCCCTCAAGACGGGTTGATTTCCTGTCAGCAAAACGATAGCAAGGGGTCCAGGACCGGTTCACGCAAAAAAAAATGCACGGGCCAAGAAAGGCCATTGTGAGCTCGACTCTAAGCAAGGCTTTCGATGCAAACAAGGAGGCAGCTGGGCCATTTTAGAGGTCACCGTGGATCTGGAAAGACCGAAACCAGAGAGGTATTTGCAGTTTGGGATGAAAGCTAAAACCAAACTGGTTGTGGGTGCACCATGCGAGGGGAAGTGAAGTTCCGGAAGTTTGCTGCTATGCCGCAGCTTCTAGGAAACAACCAGGGATTGAATGTGTGGTTCAAGGAAAGGAAACAGGCACTATCTGCTGCAGCCCTTGCGGGAGCCCGCCTAAGCACCTCGACGATGCACTGCGCCGTGCTCCCGACCGGGCTGCAGAAATTAGGTGCCTTTCTCCTCTTCTAACCACTACCACAACCACCACGATGAGGATTTAGTCGACCACCCTTCTTTTCCCCTTTCTCCATAGGATCGGCTGAATGGAGTGGCATGTTTTAACAATAAGCTGGCGGACCACTACCACGGCCACTGGATGAAAAAACTGGTTCCAAATCTGCATGTTACACTGCGAATGTCGTCGAAAGACGATAGTCCAGCGTTTGAAGAGAGTGAAGAAAACGTTTATTTGATGTTCTGCGCAAGAAAATCGGAGAATGGTATTCTGCAGGCGCTGCGTTAGAGTGCCTCGAGCGTGTAGCGGAGGCGAACGAGCGCATTAAGGCACGTTAGACACAAGTTCCATCTGGCAGTTATCTTTGAAAACGAAGGTGTGCAGCCCGCGGAGAAAGATGCGCGCCAGTCTCGGAGGTAATAAGGTGTAGAACGAAAAGCGACGGGCAGGTTCCACCACCGTGACGTCGTAGCAAAGCGTTGAAAAAACACCTTTTTGAGCATCGCGTTGCACTGTCAGCGCAGCGCGATTAAACGCTACATTCCTTAGAGTTACTTGTGTGTGCCTAATGTAGTATAAAGGCAGGCAGAAAACATCGAAGCGTTGTTAAGGTGCCTGAGATATGCGCAATAATTGCTTTTTAATTGACAATCGCACCACTATGAAGGCTAAACCTTGTGCAATATTGGTGGGCGCAGCGGATAGGGTTGGCCGTTTGGTGCCGTTTGAGGTATCGTTATATCGTTAAGGCGGGCTAACAGACAAATCTACAGACAGACAGACAGACCAAAATTTTTTATTGAATGTTCCCTAGAAAGACTATTATCTTCAAAAGCGCATGGTGTGGTCTGCCACGTCGAGCCGCTTTCTAAGGGAGAGCGCGTGTCAGCCGTAGTTGCAGTTGCGGCCGCTGCAGCGCGACGGCGCGGGGCTGGGAGGGACGGGGAAACGAGTGGCGGCGGCTCCCTCGTGGCAGCCGCCACATCAAATTAGCTGGTGTTTGTGACAACAGTGACCCACACAGTTGTTCTAATCAGTGTTTTTTAATCTCATTTACCACAGCGATGATATATCGCATATTCAGTAGACTATACGAGGCGCTATCTAGTTAAAAAGCCAATTGATTTTTCCTGTGCGTGCTGAGCACCTGACTTTTTTTTTTTGTCAGAACCAGCTTCTTGCTCTGAGGCTGACAGAAAAATAAACAATGCATGTAGCTGACTGATATGGCACTGAATGATTGACAGTCATTGTTTTATTTATGAAAATGTCTCAAACTAAGGTATTTTGATTATTGTAGTGTTTATTCAGCACTTTCGCGTTTTATCAGCCGGAATTCTTGACAATTATTTTTGGACACTTTTCAATAGGTGTATTCCAGGCGTACTACATACTCAGTTACTATAACTATTAAGTTGCATTACAAAGGTGTAGCTCTTCCAGATGAGTTAGTTGTGATCTTGTAGGATCCGAGTAAAATGTGCTCACAATTCTTACCTCCGCGAAAACTGATCGGTGTGCAAGGTTCCATCTCGGTTAAGACAATACCAAAAATTTGCAGGGTCTGCAGGTATCTAAAAGCAAAATTGGTAATTACCTGGTGCGCACACGCCAGACGGATAATAAAAGATTTCGCGGGTCGCACAAAGATGCACGTGCTCAATCGTAGCTACCGCAAGCGCGCCGCACATGCGATTCTATGGGCGCTCGCGAAAACTGCCCCCCCCCCCCCCAACTGGTGACGCCATAGCGGCGGTTCGGGAATTAGACCTGTCACGCCAGTTTTGGAGCACGCGGGGGGCCGTACCCGTGCGCTCTTTCATCCAGCAGCTCTGCCACTACATTGACCTACCTGAGCACAGTCAGGCATGTTTGGCACGTGTACCGGAGCCGGTGTTTCGAACCTCACCCAACTGCCAGAATATTTCTGGCAACCAAGGTCATCTAAGATCATCGTACGTGTGCGAAATCTTGTAGACGTGTGCGAAACGTCAGTGCAGTGCGTTTGTGACAATATTTGGGCTTCGTGTAGACTGTGCCCTCTCCACGTGCATTGTATGATGTCTTTCCCCGCCTTCGTGGGTGGACCACCTTGACCATAGAGCGCCGTATTGGCTGAAGTCGCGGACAATGCGCCCAGGGTTGGTAATGCGTGCTATGTAAGCGGAAGACTTTTGTACACTTTAAGTTCTACAGTTCAACAGTTCTCCTGTACAGGTCTTGACTTCTCCTTGATCACTTGATTACCTCTTTTCGAATTACTAACCATGTAAATAAATTGTTGTCGTTCTTACGAGCGCCTCATTTCACTTGTTCGACGATGAGTCCTAAAACGAAGGCCCGCTAACAAACTAAGACCCGCGGGACCCGGAGCCGCAGCAGTAGGTAGGTAGGCAGGCAGGCAGGCGGGCGGGCAGGCAGGCAGGCAGGCAGGCAGGCAGGCAGGCAGGCAGGCTGGCAGGCAGGAAGTGACGGTGAAACAACCCTCTGATTGTGAGGCGCACCTTAGTGGAAGGACTTCGGAATAATTTTTACCACCCGCGGTTCTTTAACTTGCACCAAATATAAGCACAGTTATGCTTGCATTTTACACCCGTATAAATGTGACCACTGCGACTTGAACTGGAGCCCTTGTGCTCGCGCTTAGTAATGCGAAACCTTACCGCCTATGCTGCCACAGCAGACATGAAACCAGTATGATGCCGCCTCTGCCAATAGACACCGACATGACCCTTTCTGCATATACTTATTGTTTTAGGTCCTTGCACCTTGACACCTTGAAGGCCAAAAAAGGCTTACACAATACTATTTATACAAAGGAGTATCAATTGCGTTTGAGAGGATTTGTATCTGCCCTGACACTAAAGCTCTTCCCAGAGAAACAAGACATTTCGATGGTTTTGAATTCACTCCGGCTTCCTCCGGACTGACGCGACAAATTAACGGGTGAAAATAGCACCCTGAATTGCAGGCAAGTCAAGAGGGTCACACAAGTGAGCACCAAAAGCGTGAGTGCGTCCCTCTGCGCGGCCGTTCCACCAGACGTGGCCTATGCCATAACCAGAGAGGTGAAAATAAAAAAAAAGAAAACAAAGGCTGTCAGGATGCCCACGGCCTTTGGCATGCCACTATCCTTCGCATCGAACAGGGTGTCAGTCGCGTGAAATGAGAATTAAGGAAGCTCGCGATTCCCGCGAGCATTCCTTCGCTCGGTGCACCCCACGAGAGCCTTTTCGCGGCGCCTCCTCACTCGCACCGCGGTGGTGTCGACGGGCAACCGCGGGGCGCGGAAGAACGCCACGACAAGTGAATAGCGGCGCTAGTTTCGTTGTGGCTGTCTCCGTTCTCGACGCGAGTACAGAAAGGAAGCGGGAGACGTATAGACGGGAGGGCCGCCCCTGTGGTGGCTGCTTGTTTGGGACTCTGCTGCCAACTTTCTTTTCTTTATCGAGACTTGCCGCATTCCGTACCACTCTTTCTGGTAGCAAGGTTCACTGCGGCACCTTGCAGCTTATAGTACCTTGCTGCGAGCACTCGGTGGTTTCTTCTGTCTTCTTGGAGGGGTTCGTAGGTAGCATGCGAAAATACTCCGCGTACCTGATAAGACCAATGTCAGAAGCGTTGCACTGACACAGGCTGCGGAGATTTGATCAGGTCGCCAAGTTTCAGCCAAGATGACATTCAGTTAGGTTCATGTGGTTCATGTATCATGCCTTGACAGCCCGTTCAAGAAGGATTCCGGGAGGAGTAAACAAATCCTGAGCCCTCTGCGGCACCCCTTCCATGATAACCCACTCTGTAAGTGCAAGTGAGTGTGTGTGTTAACAACACAAGCACACGTGAGCACACACACATGCACGCACTCACTAACTCACGCAAACACACACACAGACTCATAAAGAGCTATTTTATGCTAATACTTTGGCCTAGAGATTGAAAGGAAAAAAAGATGGAAGGAAGAAAACAAAAAGAAAGAGGAAAGAAGGCCAAGGGAAGGGGAAAGGGACACAGAACGATGATAGAGGGGAGGCAAAGAAATATGCCACAAATTCGCGGCGCTCAAGAATGGGGAAGCGGACGAAGGCAGAAGCACAATGCGCGAAGCGTTCCGCCGCATAGAATGAAGCTTCGTGGAAGAAAGACTCCTCAAAGCCGTCAGCGACTTCAATTTGCTACTATGGTTGACTGCGCAACAGGCGGTTCGCGCTGCTACGTTGCCAGGTCTACGGCGCAGTTGACCACTATCTCGGGTCACCCTCTCTACGGTGACGGGTAACACCCGTTGAATGGTGGGATAAAGCAAATCGATGGTCGGGTCTGGCTGAGCGCAGTTGCTTCAAGGGCACCGGTTAGCTGCCTCATAGCATTCTTGTTAAACTTCTTTTCGAATGGAACGTGGTCCAAATAGCCGAAAAAAATATAACATGCTGAAGGATACTAATTGTAAAAAAAAGGGGGTGGAGGAAGAAACAAAGACAGGTAAAGTTCAACTGGACGAAATTCAAGAATTAGTGTGCCAAAGATTTTCCTCAACGTCAGTCGTAGGCTGCTGAAACAGCGACGCTGCAGCGAGCATTGTTTGTAGTCGCTTTGGAGAAAGTCGAGAAATATATGAGATGCGTCGACGCATTTTATAGCGAAAACCAACAGCAAACTTCGCTCAAAATTTCCCTTACACTTCATTTTTTTACTTGTAACCCACTAGCAAGCTGCCGGAGGGAGAAAAAAATGCAAGTGTTGCGATATCAACACTTTGTGCTGCCGCTAGAGACAACAAACAGAAAATAAAAACCTCTGTATGTAGACAACAACAGCAACAACAAAAGCCGATGTGTCTTCGGGTAAGGGCAGAGCATTGGCATTCTTCGTAACGTATTATTCCTTTTTACTCACTTTATTTTTAGAGGAACCAGGGTATCGCGAATAGTGTTTAAACTTCTTGTATGCTCAAGGAACTCCCGTCGCCTGTGAAGACGGTTCTTTCTTAGCGCGTGAAAATTGTTTATTATATTTTTTTAATGTACTTACTTCTTTGCTGCACACGCATTTTTTGCGGTGTCTCACCTCATACGCCAGCGGCTCGACCTTGGACTGGAGCTCCAAATCGGAGATTTTCAAAGCGATGGCGTTCATTGCGTGGAATGCTGATACGTCGTTTGAACACACCCTTTGCTACATTTGGAAATGCACGCGAAAGAAAAAAAAACGAATGCAGTGGCGCGAGCAAATCATGTATGCAGTTAAGCAATATCACGTATATTATACTTTGCGGATACAGCACAGCAGTTTTCAAAGATGCGTTCACCGTGTCAAAATGTAGCAGTCGCACTCTGCGTCACCAAACGCGTCATGAACGAACGTTCGCGCACGTCTCGACATTGTTATCATAAAACGTGGCTGACACTAAAAAGATTTACAATTTAGAGGAGCAGCGATTTGCTACGCTTACTAAAGCGTCGTCGTCTGAAAAAAACGACCAATAAAATTTTGGACACGTGGAGCTTAGCCACGTGGCTTCTCAATAAGATAGTGTTTGTATGCGAAGGCTGAAGTAGGTGCTTGCCTGGAAAAGCTCACCATTTCACGATAAATCTGCTATAGCTTACTACACTATAGCACTGCTCTGGACGATATGGCATACCACGGAATAACATCTGAGGCATGTCTTATGGTAAAAAAATTCGCGCAGCTACTACACCGATAATGAACTATTTAAAAACAATCTGTAATACTCCTTCTCATATGTCTTGTGAGCACGCCAATATTTTCTTTTTATCAAGCATAAATAACAGTAATTTCACAAACTGGCAAGCGAATTTGAGGCACTCACATAGTCGCTCGCTTTACCGCTAATATTTACGAAAGCATTCCTACTGCCAAATGAAACGACTTCTTATAGCGTTACCTGCAGCTGCCTAGCGACGAATCTCGCGAGTCAAAATATACACAAACGCTTCCTTCTGCTGCCCTCGTCAATAATTTGTCTAATTAATGCGACTTCCTTTCGCGCGGCTACTGCAATTTAGTGGATTGTTAAAAAGTACAAACAATTTCAGGAATCGAGTCTTAGCTCGACGAAATGGAATGAAGTTTCGCGATGCCCTTTGAAGTCCACGATTAATGCATGCGGGCGAAGCTAAGCTAAGCCATGTGAGCGCAACAAAATGAATTATTCCTGACACGCGACTCCACAAAAATTCTCGCAGTTATTTCATATATCATGAACCAGAAATAGAAACGGCTGTCATTAGCTTCACATTCCGGAGTGTTGAGTTGTATTTTATACAGAAGATATTTCCAGAGGACGGGACTAGCAGTTTTCCTTTTCTTAAAACTTTAGTACAAGATCTAGCTCACACTGACTTAAATTTTGCGACTGACGCTTCTCCCGGGGCAGTGTAAATAAAAAAAATGAAACCTTGAACAAAAAAAAAATCATTGCAGGCTTATAGTGAAAGGAGCAGAAATCACTATTAACAAATCAAATTGTTTACATACTTATAATAGAGGGCGTGGCGTAGTGGTGATTGAATTTTGATTCTCTGGTGTCTTTAATTTACGTGTAACCATAAAAGGAAGTGGTTGTTCTTTATACACACTAACCAAACGGGTACCAGTCATGAGAGGCAAAGTGTCAATTGCTGCAGTTCGAAAATTCTTCACTGCTATAAATATGTATCCTACCGTTTAAAAAGCGAAAGTGGTTGTCCTTATTATAGGGTGCATATGTCAGATTATACATCAGTGTAACGGCTTAAATTTCTCTTTGACATTGCATTTTATATGCCGCATGGGAATCGCCATATTGTTTTACGACGTCTCGGGAAAGATAGAAGCCACGTTTACAGAAAACTTCGGGCTCTTAGTAGCTTGGTAATTGCCCATTAAACTAAGTGCGACCTAATGACATAAATGAAACTGAAAGACATTGGCTTAATTGTCTGTTGCATTCACTTTATTGTGTTTACAAATAAAAATAACCTACCCGAATAAAAAAATGCTTTTTTTTCTCGTTCACACAATAAGACGTAGGTAAACTTGCGGGGAACTCAGTGTAAAAATAAATGCTGTATAATGCCGCAGTTCTTGGAAAAGCATAAACTGGGGCACCCAGTTTCTGAAGGTGTTTCACAGCAAAACCATCTGTAGCAAATAGCAAGAAAATATGTGTTCGAGATGTTGATAAGAACACCCTCCGCGCGATGTGGTCACTCCGCGTTCGAAATGGGTGCATTGCTTCCGTCTATTGATTATGCAGTGACACAAACAAAAGTCTCATGGACGCCACCGCGTGAAAATAACTGATGAAGGCCAAGGACGTTAAGCGTAAGTGTTTTGCCTGCCAGTATTCTCTGTATTGCGAAGCCAAATATTCTCGATGTCGAGTCAGTTACAGCGGAGGCGAGCGTTTGCCGGCAGCCTCCATAGATTTCTACGGCTGTTGGTCAAGAATCTGTTTCAGAACCGGTGTGGCGTGTTGATCATCTGTGGCTAGCGCGACACCTTTCGACCATTTACGGCTTGTGTAGCCAACGAGCGTGTCTTTGCCGCGGCGATAGTTCTTCATTGTGTGGTATCGGACAGCCCTGAGCAAGTACCAGTGTGCGAGACGTGTAACGAGTCACTGCGTAAGGGACTTTTTGTGCATTCCCTTCACCAGCTCATACGTTTCGCCCCCCCTCCCAATACCCCCTGCCTGGCCCGGGAACCTTCTAAAAATGAATGTAGAAGAAAGGAGTATTGCACCACCTCTCATTTACGTGCATACGTGGCTTGGCAGTCACCAAGGGGTAATTGGCGGCTCGAATTGTTTGATAGCGCCTGAGTTGGCTAGTTCTATCAAGCCAGGGCCAAAACCTTGCCCGCCAGTGTCTGGCTCCCCTCATGAGGCCCGGCAGACGGGTGTAGTGGGGACTTTTATTGCTGTGGTTGTTAAGCCAGGGGTTATTGATGATGATGCAAAGTGGTTTTCTGAAGAGAGAAACGTTTATTATATTTAAGCGACATGGCTTTGCTGGTCTTCAGTCTCCACGTAGCTTAAGACTCTCCGCATTTTTTCTCTCATGAACACTTAAGCCGTATATCTTCGAGAGCTGTCAGAAAAAATTACCATATTTAGGTTAATGTATTATAAGCCACCAGACCCAGAATGCCCGCCACATTATTTCTAAAAAGAATGGTACAAACGTATAAATCTGAAGTCCACAAAAATAGCAGGTACTCGTGGTATCTTCTCCCTTTGCGCACGTGAATATAGAACCTATAGGAGAAACCATAAGAGGTGCACCGAATACCTTCAATGAATCTTGTATATGTCATATAATAGAATTGATTTTATATGTAGGGTTGAATGTTCTAAAACAACGATATGATTATTAGAGACAACGTAGTCGAGGGCTCCGGAAATTTCGACCACCTGTGGTTCTTTAACGTGCACCCAAATGTGAGCACACGGGCCTACAAGATTTCATCTAATGGGAAAGTATCAAACATATTGTTGAAACAGTTACCGCAGAAAAAGATGCAACACACAAAGAATATGCACAATAAATGAGCTACACATCTAAATGTTCAAGTATTGATCATGCCTTGTGTATTTTCCCTGTGTGTCGCACTTTTCTTGCACTCAGTAACCTTTTACCATTACGTGCCAACAAGGCGTTCAAAAGTTAATCTCGTTCATTCATACCCTAACAAACCACACACATAATAGACAATAAGGAAAGGTTTTAAATCTAAGAGAATACGCACACGCACACAAAAACATCTCTTATCGAAGTTTGGACGTATTTAATTCAATGGCCTGCAATTTAATTCAAAGTCTTATCGAGCTGTTCATGCATTTATATGTCGACGAGAGCTCTGACACTTTGTGGGACCAGATTTAGTGGCGATGGAACAGGTATAATACACGCTTTTTTTATCATACAGCACAGCCTAGTTAAGGGCTCATTAGGGTGTGCCTTCATTCACTTGCAGGTGTGAAAGCGTGCGTCACCTGCTGGATTCAAGTTTGGCAGAGTGGGCTTCTCCTCAAGCTGGGTCTTACTGCAGAAAAGCCAACAGCTGAAGTGGCTGCTGCACTGCGTTTGGAACTGTTCGAAAATGTGTCCACCTTCACACGTTCATCGCAATACAGGTGGCTGCACTTGGAAAGTGGCGTGTGTGTAGATGCAGTTCACTGGCTCAAAAGTGAAGAAAGCTGGGATATCTTGCCAAAGCGAATGCTACGAATCATATCACCTGTTATTTCTTTATTATAAATCGTCTTATGCTCGTTCAGATATTACTTCCATAACCTGTTGACTCAAGAAAAATGATAACATATTCGCAATTTACTGAATAATTTTAATTGAGTAATTCGACAGTGTGGAACGCAACATGAGGTTAATAAAAATACTGATGAGTTATTTGGTTTTATTTTGGATATAATCTCATCACATTCAACGGTAGGGAATGCTAAGCTCCACATAACTGAGACCAAGAAGAATAATGCTGGGGGAAGTTTTTTTTCATTTCCACGCATCCTATAACTAGCAGTTGCTGTCTTTTTGTACAGTGCACTGTGTATTGCCCATCCCGAGACCACAATTGCAGAAGTTAAAACTGCTTCACAGACAAAACGAATGTAAATACGCCAGCTTTCAAAAGATAGATGGTCTTGGCTCTCTTTCAACTGCAAAAAGTCATGGTCTATCTATCTATCTATCTATCTATCTATCTATCTATCTATCTATCTATCTATCTATCTATCTATCTATCTATCTATCTATCTATCTATCTATCTATCTATCTATCTATCTATCTATCTATCTATTTCTATATCTATCTATCTATCTATCTATCTATCTATTTCTATATCTATCTATATATCTCTCTATCTGTCTATCTATCAATCTATCTATCTATCTATCTATCTACTTATCTATCTATCTGGCCGCTTACGTTTAGATGCTCTCGTGATCACCGCCTTAAATTGGCGTGAACCAAAATTAGCATGAGAGGGTATGATGGTTTGACGAATTTGATGCGCTGGTCAAAACATGAATAATGTCACATTTCCGACGCGTACGTCGTCAAACACTTCCCGCCAGACAGTGGCTCACATCCAAGGGCAAGTATGTGCCACTGATATGTGTAAATGTACCACAGGTGATTGCCACTGAACATCTACCGAGAACGATGAGAACACACACGGGCAATTTCAACGCGCGAGCGTTAAGAAATACCTGAAATTGGTAGCGTCTACCTGACGAATGCAAAGAATAAATGTGAGGATGTCACCTTGAATCGAACCCAAGCATTCTGCGTGGCAATGAAGCATTCTACCACAGAGGTACGCCAGTTCTCAGAACTACTTTTCAAATAGACGCTAATCTTCGCGAAACATCAATAGTTGTAGCAGCACTGCCTATTCAATTCTGTAAACATTTCATATGTATTTCTTCGATACCATCGTCCCGTCGGGTTAACGTTAATTGTGGTTAGTTGCCGTGCGCTGAAGTTGATTTATATGCATCAGAGTCCAGGGCCAACATCCTCGCGAGCCTCAGCGCTTCATATCAGCTTCTGGTGTTGCTAATACGAATGTCCCTGCTAAATCGCTGCGCAAGTGCAAACAACTGATTGTATAAGTATCTGCAACTCTTCAACAAATGCCTGTGCGTGCGACATCTGTACATACATTTAGCGTCATTTCATTACGTGACTCTGATTAAAAAAAATAGCGAGACACGCACCTTCTCTCTATGTGCTTCGCATAACGTCGATTTTAACAGTACGTGGGAACTGCCGACTTTTTTCTTGTTTAGGTGTCGTCTATCCTGGTGACACAGGTATATTTATAACATGCTGTAAATAAAGCACAAAAATGTGTTCGCTGAGCTGACACTGACGCTATGTAAAAAAAAAACTCCAATATTGTCATCCGCGGCATCCCGTTCATTGTGCTTTTAGGCATCCTTCGATAAAATAGAGAACAAAATATATTTCTACAACGAAGCAGTGCACATGATAGGCCAAAAGTATTCTCCCCGTTGAATTACCAAAACAATGGTATTTATCCCGATGTTGTTGGAGCCCAGCTCAGACAAAATGTAGCTGAGTTGACTTACAAATGCACAGCATTACAATGCATAAATAGGCGCTGTGATGTGACCATGCATGACTAACATCAGTGTTGAAGAAGTACGCGGATCTTGGCTTGTAAAGCGGATTAGGTTTCCACCCAGGGTAAACAATACCAGAAGAATAACACCAAATAATGCATTTGAGGAGAAGTTACGGCTCCCTTCTAATAGTTTCGTCCATTGGGGAACACCTGCGCTGTTCTTCTGCTCCTCACTTACGTTGTCACGGTCATCTTTTAGAAATTAAGAAATCGCTCCCGAATGGCCAGGTACTTCCAGCCGAGAGAAGCTAATTATGTGCAGCTTTCAGTCTGCCAATGCTAAGGAGCAGCAGGGAATGCGTCAAGGAAGCGGAAAAAAAGGAAACCAGCTTGCACAGAAAAGAAAAAGATGAAAAAAAACACGAGCATTCGATGGAGCAGAACATTCTCAACCGTGTTTAAAGAAAGCACCAGAAAAGAACGCGCGCAATATGACAGGAAGAAAAAGATCGCCGCGGCAGTCTTTTTCCTCCGCTGTGGCAGGCAACGCGCACACACTGAAGCAGACGTCACGTCAACTGAGACGAACCTCACCTTTGACAATGAAGACGAGGGCAGCGAGTCTCCCACTGCGACTGCCGCCGACGACGTCGAGGAAAGATCCACTGTAGCGACCGAAGCTGGCACTGGACCAGAAACAGCAGCAGCAGCAGCAGTAGCCGCTGGCCGAAGAGGGAGTGGGAAGCGTGGAAGACCAGGCAGGGAAGCCAGAAGGCGAAGGAGCAAACGAAGACCAGGCACAACGCACGCACGCGTGCCGTAGAGCAAGCAACGACAGCGCCGCCGCGCTCCCTCGTGCTGCGTCCGACGGCGGAGTGAGTAGCAGCGGGCGGCCGGGCGTCGACGATCCCCTTGTCGATGAACAGTTGAGCCGAGGCGTCACAGGCGACGGCGGCGCAACCGCGATGAGAGGAACACGTCGACTCGGCGCTTTCGCTTCGCGCCACCGACAAACCTAGCCGATCGCTGCCCCTCGCTCCCGCAGGCCTCGATCGAGCGCGCGACAGAGAAAGAAGTAAAGCTGTTCTCGCCTTCCTCCCCCTCTCTTCTTACCACTGCACCCAGCCTAGCATCACAGAGAGTGTGACAAGCGCGGTAGCAGCCGGGCACGCCACCGAAGCGCCCTCATTGGTCGGTCTGTGTGCGGGAAAGCGCCGCGGTCACTGAGGGAAGCGCAAACACAAAAGAGGAAGGAGGGAAGCAAACACGGACTAGCAAAGAAAAAATGACTCGACGGGAGAGGGTAGGGGAAAAAAGGGAGGGGGAGATGTCCCGCGAAAGGCTACAGCAAGTGTATGGAAGGAAAGAGAGAGAGAACGGGAAAAAATAAATGAGGAAGACACTAGCCGAGGAGGGATCACTTAAAGCGGCTGCTCCACTTAGAGAGCGACCGCAAAATGTCGCACAGTGTACTCTGGAAATGCGGACAATGTCTCGGCAAGCGCTACGATCGAACAAGGAGGGGATGAAACTGAATGAAAATGGTAAAAAAGGGGTGAAATGCGCGGATGTGAGGTATGAGGCTTAAGGCGGAAACCTTGTGGAAAGGAGAAGCGGTGGCATTGCGAAAACAGATGCCTTATAAGCGGCGCCGTCGCCGAATACGAGGCGTCTGGGAAACGTCGCATATAGTGTTATGCGAATGTGTAGCCCGAAGAAGAGGAGAGGAAGGCTGATACAAGGGTCAGAGGGAAACAAAAACAAGAAGGAAGTGTGAGCGAAGAAGAAGAAGATGGTGCTCGAGTCGGCAAGCAAGCGAGAAAGGCGGTCGTCTGGCTATATTTTTGTCCTAGTGGACCTCATATGAAGGAAACTGACTTTTTCTTCTTCTTTGTTCTTTCTTTCTTTCTTTCTTTCGGATGTTCCCCATTTCCTGGAGGATGGTGGGAGAGCGTGAGAGAAGAGCTCTGGAGTCGAGTTTCAGATTGCTGTTGGTGCCTTCTCTGTTGCGTCTTCCCTTTCACTTCTTCTATTCCGTTTCGCTTTCTCACGCTACCGAAGCGTGAGGAGGAAGAGTTGTCGAGGTGCTCGCTGCCTTTTTACTTGGCGCTACACTTTCTGTTCCTGCTTTCTTTCGTCTTTTTCTTTCTATCCCTACAATAAAACAGAAGAGAGGGTCGTGGCCACCCCTGCAAAAGAACAAGTCTGTTTTCTCCACTGTAAGTTGGAACGTAGGGAGAAGAGACGCATCGATGGCGCTTCGTGCCGCGCGGTAACTAAGTCCCGCTCTATGGCATAGTAGCGTGGGCGCTTTCTCCTGGGATGGAGCGAGCAGGTTGCTAGGAGTGTGTGTGCGTGCGGCAAATTAACGGTGAAGGCAGCGGTTGCGTCTCCGTGCTTCCGCACTGAGCGAGAGAGTCTCGCGACAATGCTTTTCTTCGCCATTGCGCAGCCCCGAGATTGAGAATGGTGCGAGCAAATGGATTGTGAGGATTCCCTTTTTATGTACTACCATGTCGGGTTTGGTCAAAGTTGACCGAGTCCTGCTGAGTAGACACTGCTTAAATTTGTGTGTGTCTGTTTTCGCCTAAGGCCACGTCGCGGTGCTCTAGTGGCTAAGGTACTCGGCTGCTGACCCGCATGTCGCAGGTTCGAATACAGGCTGCAGATGCTGCATTTCCGATCGAGGCGGAAATGTTGTAGGCCTGGGTGCTCAGATTTGGGTACACGTTAAAGAACCCCAGGTGGTTGAAATTACCAGAGCCTTCCACTACGGCGTCTCCCATTATCATAAGATTGTTTTGGGACGTTAAACCCCACATATCAATCATGTTTTCGCCTAATACAAGAGGCCCGAGAGGAGACGCATGGGAGAAAGAGGATTTTATATGGGGACTCTGCAAAAGGTTTCCTGCTTTGGTTTGCCTGCCTTCTTTGTTTTTATTTCGGGTTCAAGTCCCCGACAGTGTAGGGGGTAGAAGGGAGAAGGCGTTCCTTCTTTTGTCGAGACAAGGAGACCACGGATAAGTGAATGATGCACACCGGGGGGCTAGAAGAATCGAGGTAGTGGTGAAAAGATGTTCCGATGCTGCAATTGAGTGCGCTATATAGGCTTCTAAGCAAAGGAACTGCCACGAAGAAGGCTCTGTTGTGGGCCGGCAGGCTCACGGTTGTTGGGGTGCCACGCACTTTTTGCTTTTCTTATTTCTTCCTTCTCCTTTCTCGTTGCGTCTCTCGAGAGGGCTGTCAGATTTAGGCACCTTTCAGAGAACGAGTGTCTCAGGAAACAGGCGCGACCCAGCAGAACGCGATGAGGGCTCCTGGCTTTGGTCACTAAAAGAGAGAGGAGGTGGAAAGAGGGGGCATGTCTCGGGTGGAGGCAAACCTTAACAGGGTTCACCAGGGCTTGGATCTCGTGCGAGAACGAGAGTGAGGAAGATCTCGAGAGGCGGAAAGAAAAAATTAAACCAAAGAAAAGAATGATATGGCTGAAAGGAAAGCGCAGCGCCTTGTTCAGTGTATTGTTGAAAAAGTACAGCTCTCCCTCCCTGGCCCTGTCTCCCACCGCCTGCGGCTTCTCCTACGGAGCGCCTTACGCGCACGTCGGCTGGCCGCGGATTCATCACCACCGCTTTGTGTGCTTAGTGACGACGGCGCTATTGCTTTTTAAAGAAGATAGTCTTCGTTGGGGACCTCTGATGCCAAAATTTTGGTCTGTCTTTTTCTCTGCCTGTCTGTACATTTGTCTGCTTGTCTGCAGTAACGATTCCCCTAACAGCACCAAACGATACTTCTAACGGCCAACCCCAGCCGCAGTACTCACCAATATTGCTCAAGCTTCATCGTCCATACCTGTGCGATTGTTAATTAAAACAATCATTGCGCATATCTGAGGCACCATAACAACACGTAGATGTTTTGTATGTGTGCCTTTATACTGGAGAAGGCACACACAAGTAATTCTAAGGACCGTAGCGTTTATCACGCTGCGCTGACAGTGGAATGCGATGTTCAAAAAGGCAAGTGTTTCCAACGCTCTTTAAGACGACATGGTGGTGGCACCTGCCAGTTGCTTTGTCGTCCACACCTTATCGCCTTCGAGACAGGCGCGCATCTTACTCCGCGAGCGCGCACGCCTTCATTCGTTTTCGAAGATAATTGCCAGATGTCGCTCGTGTCTAACGTGCTCCTATGCGCTCGTTTGCCTTCACTACATGGATTGAGACTCTCTCGCAGCGCTTCCAGGACACATTTCACCGATTTTCTCGCGCAGAACATCAAATAAACGTTTTGTTCACTTTCTCCGCACTATCATCTTTTGACGACAACTGCAATAAAAAATGCAGATATGGGGCCGATTTTTTTCTTTATTTCTCTTGGTGCAGAGTCCTGGCTGCTTGGGCTGTGTTGACAGGAGGAGCGAGAAATGTGGCAGAGAGGAAGGACAGGCCCGGAGGAGATGGGGAGCTACCGCAGAGACTGCTCACCCTTCAGCTTTGGCCACACTTCACCGCATCTTGTGACGTGGAGATATGCCGTGGAAAAGACGGGAGGTGGGGGAGAACTGCGGAAGTTTGTGGCGCGTGCCTTCGCTTTCCCGTCGATGATGTCGGTTTCTCTCCACTCCTATTTGTTCGCCGGGTGAGTGACGTAAGGAAGAGGTGGAGGTCGAACAAGAAAAAGACCTTCCACTTCCACTGCAAGCGGCTTTGTAGTGCGCTGGTGAAAGGGAAGTGCGGACTGCCTCTTTCGCACTAGTCACACTTGTGTGCGACAGCCGAACTAAAGCAAACACGCGCTAGGTTGGCGGCGCGTATGTGTGTTGCACAGTGACAGGGCGGGCAGTGGCTGGCGAGTTTCTTCGCGCCATAAACGGGAGGCCATATGAGAGAAAGACATCCGCGTCAAGCGATCCCTCGCACGCGCACAGAGTATAGAGGGAGGCCTCGACAATAGTGTGCGCGTGGGCGCCCTCGCGTTTGCCGAAACCCGAAGGCAGAGGATTTGTGCTTTCGAAGACAGAACCAACTTGGCTATACTGTTCTCGCGTATTTAAAAAGGTGAGCATACTAACACTGCTATACGCTTTAGGCAAAGCGCTTTTTCAAATTGACGTTTGGCTTTTCCCACTTTAATGTAATCAAACCATATAGCCGTTTTATTATCGCTTTTACGTTGAAGTTGGTATCGCTAGGTTTCTTGCATATGACTTTGTGTACGAATGGACCTTCAACGTTTCATTAGGCTGTTGCTTCCTCGTCACAAGGCTATTTATCACGACGCTCTCGTATAGGTGTGTATGAGTGCCAACCCGATGACAAAATCGTCATCGGGGAAGAAGAGCCTAGACCATTTGTGCATTGTGTATATAAAAAAAAACTCAACACTTGCTATAGTTGAATATCAGAAGAAAAGTAAAAGGGATAATAAATAAAACCACAAAGTGCCAAAAACCTAAAGTCAGTAAGGCTACGGCTGACGGATAAATAGGAGCGTTCAGAAGAAATGACGAATGACCGTCACCGTTCTGTTGACGTATGATTGCACCCAGCGAAGCTTGACGGGGCAAAATGCCGTAAGGGTCACGGGGTCATACTGTAGCTCGGAAGACAGGTAGCGTCGGCAGACACGAGGTCAGCGACCTGTCAGAGTTTCCTTTCCTATGCTTGCACATGAACCCGGAGATGGACGGGAAGTGCCCGGCCAACACTGCCTGGCCAACGCCGGACGAAATACCTGGCCAACGCAAGGCGACTAGCAGCCCGGTTAACGCCGGACGATGGTTGGAACACACAGGAACACGTACAGCGGGGCTGTGCCCCAGAAACACAGCCGCCACTCCCGCGTTCTGGTAGCCTACTCACCTCTGCCATGTCTCAGCCACGGCTCGACCACATCTCTCGTCTTCTTTCTTCGGGTGCTTATCGAACAGTGTGGTGGCCTCTCACTGGTCACATTTTCCGACGTCATCTCCCGTACTCCATCTGTAACTAACCTTCCACGCTGAATACACGAAACAAACTCGCGTCAACCTATTCTGTCGCCATCGTCGTCTTTCTCGCGCCGATGCACTGGCGCACTTTTCAAACCACAGAGTGGTTCCATTCGCCCACTTATTACATTCCTGTAATTGCTAATGGATTATGAAAGTTCACGAGACAATTGATGAACGGCCACCATTTTGTGTGTCCTGCAAATGATTAGTGAAATAACTTTATGCATGGTTTCGAGGTGAAGGCACAGTCACTCCTAAAATATGTGGCCGCCTTGACTGCTAGGGGTGCTGTTTGTGAACAGATGACATCACTACAGGTGCAGCAATCAGCTGGGCTCTGTGGCCTGTTGCACGCTTTGCCTGTTTTCAACGTGCTGCCGAGTTCAATGACTCAAATGGAACGAGACAATCGTGTCGCCCTCCGATAACTTACCTCGCGATGTGCAATCTGTTCCTCTACTCACCGAAGCGCACCAGTTGTCCATGAGGCAGCAGGCTGACGAGAGAGCACTGCACCATATCTCTAGCGGATGACAAGAGCTGTAAATTGTAATGCACTTAATAATCACCTCTTTCAGCGTCGAAGCTATCGCATTACGAAAATGACATCATAGTTTACCAAAATTACACGCAGTTTGGCAGATTCAACTTCTTTCAATATTCAAAGAGAGTGCAACAAATGCATCTTCCCCATTTATCTCTTCATTTCCGAACTACTCAAAAAGTCTTACCAGCCTGTTGCGGCACTATTTCTGTTGACCCAGTCACACCTGTTTGAGAATTTTGACGGTCATCTCTAAGTTTTCACCAACGCATCTGTATACAATGACGGCCAAGCTGGATCTGCAGCTTTCTTTTGCCCTTTTGCAAACATCCGATGGGTGTTCGTATACCGCTTCAATCTTCTTCAAGAGCTGCTGACTTAGCTGCAATTGATGTTACATTGAAATGTGTTCTAGAAGGATTAGAGGAGTCGAAGGTTGTCATACACACAAATTCTCAAGTTACCCTTAGCACATTGTAAAAAAAAGACTTCATTGGCACAAATATATGTAGCATCGTTAAATCTGACACAAAATTTATTACTCGTGGCGTGTCCTTAATTTGCCACTGGATACCTCCGCATGTTCGTTTTCCTAAAAATGAAGAGGCCGATCCTCTCGCTTCAACTTGTGTGCACAACGAATTTGACTGCAAAGAAATTTCATGGTGGTTTGACAACGCTTGGCTGCTGACCCACCGACATCTTCTAAAGCAGCATCCCGATCAGCGTGTCGCAAGCGATTGTTTCCTCCTCGCATTTGTGGTGGAGCGTTGAATCGCCGTGACAGAGCCCTGTTACACAAGCTAAGAGCTGGTTCTATGTCAGTGAGCGAACAATTATACCGCGAAGGAGAGTCCGATATGTTCGTCGTGTGGCTCCTGTGAGACACTAAAACACGTAATTTTTCTTCTTCTCTTCTTCTCTTTTCTTTTTCTTCTTTTATTTCCTCAATACCTCCCGTTCCCGAAAGAGTAGTCAGGCGTTGGGCCTCTATAAGTAGCAGTTGTTTGCCTCTACCTTCCCCTTTTTTTTGGTCTTCGTGTTTTTTATGTATTCTAACCGAATAAAATAAAATAAATATAAACTATATGCCATGTGAAACGCGAAAGTTGAATGGCGTCCCTCGTCAGCGGCGTCAGTACGAGAACCATCACGTGATCACGTTACAGGCTGGTAAAATTCTTGGTGTCACCACATGAAGTATGTTTTAGTAAAAAGATGGCTGATCTCAGATCCAGTGCGAAATAAGGTGGAGTAGAGAGAGCTAGACGAGAAGCAGATAGGTTGACCAGATGGCACACGGGTTGCTACCCTACACGGGATAAGATAAGAATAGAAAGAGAAGGAGTCAAGAAAGAACAAGTGATACACACCAACGTTCACAGCGCACACAGCATAGAAAAACATACTTACGTATAGAGTGGACTCTACCGTAAGGCCCTGCGGCTGAGCTACTGCGCTGCTTTCAGCGCAATGAGGGGCTGATCAGACCCAACAGTGTCTTCAGCATTATTAAAACGACAATTTTTTTCTTTCTTAGGCTGGAATTCTAACCCATACCCTTATGATCCGAAGGCGAGTGTCTTTACTACTAAAGGCTGCACACCCATGCTTCCACAAAGGGAATAGATGTACAAATTCATAAAGACAGCACTTACTACGCACACTTTACTCATTTTTGTGTGAAACAATAAACGCCCTCAGTGGGACACAATATAGAACCTATATAAGTTTTTGTAGAAATCGGTATTTTTTCTTTGAAAAAATTTGATGCCAAACTTAGGTTTTTGTGTTCCTCCTGAGACGGCTATTACATGTGATGATTAATGATTAGAAGCGAGCACGGGAATGCCATCTAGTGGTTGGTCAGACCGTTCGTTGCTCGGCTGCGAACAGAATTGAGTGACCACTCTTTGCAAAAGTATATTTCTTTAAGTGGAAAGTGTTTGAGACCGGTCGCTCTGCGGTTGCCTAAAAGTAGACTGAAACCCAAGATGCTTGAAAGGTTACAATGTTTCTGATACTGGAGGAATTGCAAAACGACGTCAGTTTCATACAGCTTTTGGAGGGGTGTGCGAGAGATTCAAATGCATTGACTGAGAAGAAAAGGAACGTGGCTTTCGCCTTGGAGTCGACTAAGACGGGTGCATGAGAGACTCTCTGAGTCCTTGGTTTAGAAAGTGTATATGGTACAAAAAAAAAACGCATATTTCCAAAACACGTTCAACGTGACAAAAAATATTATGCTAGTTTTTAGTCGGCTTTCGGGAAATATTGTGTTTGGCGGTGGGCCACCCATGTATCGTTCACGCTGAGCTTAGTACAACGTTCATAGTGCGGTCCGACGGTTAGCAGGACATTTCGCTAGTTCACCAACCACGCCTTGGCACGCATGTAGCTGACATGTGGCTGAAGGCGCATACTGCGTATCATGTAAATTGAGGCCAGCTATTTAGGATGGTGAGTCCACTTGGAACCACTTTTTGAATCATATCACAAATCTGGAATGCGCGTTGACAGACTTGCAGCAGCAATGCATTGTTGTGCAGAGCACGCCGGGCTACCATGGCTCATTCAGTGCGGTACTGAGGGTGTCACTTGCATCTGATGTCAACAAAGAAATGTTGCTGTTTTTGCTTTATCAAAGAGCTTTTTTGTCAATCTCTCCGCCGATATCCCCCCCCAAACTATTTTGAATAACCGAATCTTAATGGGACACTAAAAAGAAACAATCACTTGGTTTGGATGAATACACTGCACTCTGAGAGGTCTAACACCCTTAGTTTTACTCTAGAAAGTTCATTATAATCATAGAAAATAAGGTTTAAATTTCATATTGAAATTTCGCCCAGAAATCGGAAGGCGTAACGCTAAAATTTCAATATGTACGTGTAATATTTTCGCAACATTGGCTCGATGAAACTTTCTGAAACTTCATATGCTATGTCTATGGTACCTACAAATGACAATGTACTTTTTTCATTGATTATAAGCTAAATGAAACGAAGTAGACACATTCAAAACTTACCATGCCGCGGTGTTTCTTGAGGGAATTCGAACGTGGCGTCTGCACCCAGATTTTCTTTTTGCGCGTTCTCTCGCGGTAAGAATAGTGTTTTCAGAATTCTGCGGTTGTACTTTACCAATACACGCAAACTTATTGTTCTCTCTAGTGTTCCCATGAAGATAACCGCAACATTACTATATTGGGGCAAAGTTTGTGAGTGCGTATTAAGAAAAATTTATCATCTTACTTGACCTTTACAAGATGATATGACTTCTGGAGTCACCGGGACTGATCATTTGTTTACAATATGTTCAGAGAGAAATTTCTTTTGTCGATAACTACAGACGTTTTTTTTTTTGCTCGTCACGTGTTTATTTTCATTTATTTCTCCTGCATATGAGGTATGTCTCTGAAAGCAATCCTGCTCAAAAATACGGCTGTGTGACGTGCTACTGGTGAATAAGAAAAAAAGTGTCTGCCAAAACAATAATGACAAAGAAACACTTTGTGCCGTCCCGAAGTCTTTACGAATAATTGTTTCTCAAAAACAAATATAAATTAGAAGTAATATACTAGCTTGTATAAAAAATAATGGATATTAAGTTTTTGCAATCGCTTCCCGTCCTGCGTTACACCGTGTCATGTATATTGCGAATGGTATGACGTGATTAGAACGATATAACAATCCAAGATCGCAAAACGAGAGCATAGCAGCTGTATAATAATATTTATACCTAGAGGTTTATTTTTTGGCGTTACTAGCTCTTTTCAGTGAAAACATTCAATCTGGAGGCTGCGTAGTGATGCCGTATTAAACTCAACAAACTTTACAGCCACATGCGGGAGACCAGGGGGAGCGCAGTAGCACAGTAAAGGAACAACGTATACCACCGCAGATCAAGCGTACACTTGATTTCAGGCATTCATCTATTGTATATATCACCCTGATGGCAAGAGGGCACGTGTGGACTGCTTTGGTATCTCTTCTGCTTTTCCTTTTCTCGCGACTCTCGCTCGCATTGCATGCAGAGAGGACATATTAGGCGCGAACAAGAACGGTCCCCACTCTTTCCTGCTCCCGCCCTCTCACTGCTGTCATCCAAGAATTGAATCGGGAGCGACGTGATACAAACCCGTGGATACACGACCTGCCGCCATCTGATCTGCGACGGCAACAAGGTGCTGCTTGCCATGCACTGTGGTGCCCACAGACCCAGCACCCTTTCCCTCAATCAGTAAACCACGCGCAGCGCACGCAAGCGTCCCAACGGCGAAGGGGTCGCTTAACGTGTCCCCGGACGCCCAACGAGAGCTTTATAAGCCCTCTTTCTCTTCTATTTCTTCCCATTTCCCCTATCTCCGTGGCGCCAAGTCAGGCGACCACAGTACAGGGAGGGCGTTCCAACCCCAACACGGGGCTTTCCGACGGCTCATCCTAAAGCTTTAAGAACACCCCGCTTTCCATCCTCCGCGCCACTTTTCTCCTCACCGCTGTGGCGGAAAGCAAGCCCAGACGACAACGATATAGCGGGCGACAGCAGTCGCGGATATGACGCTAAGCCTAACCAGCCATCTGCTCCTAGCCGTCTCTCTCTCATCGCTTCCGCCATCTGAATGCGGCGGTGGCAGGGCGCACAATGCAAACTACACTTTAACTGCGCCTCGGCAAGTGCATGCGAGCGCGGGCGCGTGCTCATTCAATCTCTTTATCGGTGGGAGGGGTTCTGTTTGCAGATCGCTCCCATGCTCTCGCTTTCTCGCAGAGGAGGAGCCCCCATACGTTCGAACACCCCACAGAGTGATGGCCGTACAGCCTAACCCAACCCCGCCGCACTCCCGGCGTGCGGCCTCTTGGTTCGAGCACCGTGCGTGCAGGCTCCTCTCTTTGTTTCCTGTTTAACTTCCCGAGATGAGGTCCGCGAGAGTAGGGCGCAGCTAGTTCGATTTCCGAGGCTGCTGGGCTCACCTCTCGTATTTACAAGCGCCACTGTATCCCCTCTATTCCCCCATATATAGCCGCGCCAGCACATGACCTATAGAAACACCAAGAGAGAGAATGGGAGAAGGGGCTTGTGTACAGAGTGTGCCTTGTTTGCCCATATGCTCCCGCCAAAGTTCCGGTCTCCGCCGCATGGAGTGGGCTTGCGAGACGGCCTTTACAATTGCGGATAGATCCGTGTACGTTTTCCTCATCTGCGCGTGGCTCCCAAAGGGACGTGATCATATTTCTGTGTGCATGGCAGTGGGCGTTTTCGTGCTTCTACGCGCCCATGCGTGCGTGCACGAATCGGCTGCCTATTGCAATCAGTGTTTTACAGTGAGCAAGCAGGTGGGGTTCTGCTTTAGCATGTCGCCACGCAACTCCTCCCCCCCCCCCGCTTTTTTTAAAATTATTTTCTTACATTGTAAGCTTAACACGTTGACTCTTAGCGCGAACGATATGGTCTCTATGGATAGCATAGAAATAAGAAAAGTTCATTTATCTAGGCCTATGCTAAGGAGAGGACCGGTGAAAACATTCGCCCTCCTTAGTGTCTAACGAGACACTAAGTTATTTGAACGCCCTGTGTTGATTTAATTGCTTCTTAGTAACGTGATAGCGTGAAAGAGATCGTTTCACAGAAATTCTGAGATCGGCGTCGTTGGCTGTGAGCGGCAAGTCATCTTGTCTGCGACCGAAAAATCGAGAAAGATGTCAATAAAATTAATTATATACAAGAAACTTGAACCTGAGTGTCAATCGAGAACAGGCCATCCGCGTGGCAGGCAGGTGTTCTACTGGAGCCGTGCAAACGCTTCTGCTTGCAATAGCTTCAGAAAAAAAATGTATGAATGCCGTGCAGTAGAAGGAGTCCCCTCAACGCATGTAATATTGCGTGGCAGAAGCGTAATGTGGCGTCAGGTGTCATAACTTGTGAATCGCAGCACGTGTGGTTGCTTCAAAGGTCCATCTATTACAAAGCATTCAAACATAACGCTACGTGCTTTATCTGCCTGAGGGAAAGGCAAAGAAACACGGAGTATAGGCCTCGCGCCAGTGCCTTTGTTACTGCATAGCGCGTGGGTCAAATAATTGGTACCTACAATTATCAAGATTACAAGAAAAATTGGCCTAGGAGGTTCATGCCAATCTGAGCGGAGGGTGTTTTTAGTGGCTAGATAGGGTGAGTATATCGTACACTGCAAGTTTAACAGATGCGAAATTTCGGCACTTGCATTGGCGGCATGCTTGAACGTATTGATTAGCACTTGCGGCATGTTTCGGCCAGTACAGTAAGGCTTGCGTACATTCTAGCAAAAGTTCAAGTGAAGTGCTGGTAAGGGTTTGTCGTGCCAAACACTGTAAACGAAAATATTCTCAGCTGGTAGGAATCAGGGAATTATGCACCAGCACTGCTCTGGTGGCCTCACTAAAATTAGTTTTTACCGGAGCAAATTCATTCGTTTGCCCCCGTTTTCCTCCGGTGTTTGCCGGACGAAAAAAAAAACGAAAGAAAACGGGGCCAATCTGCTGATTATGTTCTCGTGGTTGCTCCAGAAATAATCAGGCACATCACTTTTGCCGCGGTGGATACTTCCCGATTGCTCCGGCTGATCGCTCAGCGGTATTTATTGGCTGTTCGAAGAGTGGCGTAAACAGCCTGGCCACCGCGAGGCCGTTCTCTACAAACCAACATGGCGAAGACCAAGCCGGTGCAGTAAGGATTGTGCGAAGCGTTCGGCCGCGTTTGGGAAAAAGGAATCGTTCTGTGCACGTTCTGGATACCGCAAGCGTCTTCAAGCAGCAACGAAGGTTATCATCGACAAAAGAGAGTTAAGGGAAGGGTAATCGTGTGATGGTTCCGGGCAGCGAACGACACATTGTGATCTCCCAAGTGGTGAGAGATTCGTTGGTCGCTGGTGTGGTGCAAACTGGTGAGTAAGCCCTTCTTGAATCATCTGTGTCATCGGGGTTATATGTCATGTAGTGCTAAGATAGGTAACGTTGGGTTGATGAGGAAAGCGGTTTTCAATAATAGGCTAATTTACAGGATGTCAGTAAACGTAAGCGCAAATTCTGATAAAGTGTTGTTCGGCCTCTGCGTATGACGGAGCTCAACGTAAGATGGAGGGGTATGGTTATGAGAGTAAGAAAGAAAAGAGAGGGCACCGTCTCAAGAAACTTGCCGTATTTCCTGTGTTTACAATGGGAGAGAGTAGTGCCACGCTGTATCATTTTTTTGGGGCGGGGGGTCAAGTTCTTCGACCAAGCAGGTAAAACTCAAAATGTTCGCTTTCCAGTCCACCTTCTATATGAAAAAGAAAACAATAGTTTCTATCTCTCTCTTACGAGCATGGCTTGAATACCAGAAGCAACAACGCAGGCCTGTGAACAGGACAGGGTGAAAGAGAGAGTGCCCCTGTGATCTCTGACGACAGCGCAGCTCTGGCCGACTGGGCTCGCCCTGCGCCATCTCCTGAAACCGACAAGAGCTCTCGCCGAGTGGTGCCCCATCCTCGGACTCCCTCAACCGTGTCCATCTTTCCTATCTCCTCCTTACTTCCGTCGTTTTCCATTGTTTGCCATCCCGGCACCTCGCTCTCTCCTTCCTCTCTATCTCTTTACCTTTTAACCCTATTCTTGTAATCCCTTCTTTACCCTCACCCCTCGTGAGGTACTGTTGATGTGTCCTCCCACTGAGAGATAGTTACAGGGCTCACTTTTCTCTTCTTTTCATTTAAAATCATACACACGTACAGATCTCGCATCCTGGTGAACTCGTTGTGACGCTTCTATGAATCAACTTCCATGACCTCCAACGTTTGCACAGACCTGTAAGTTGGCTACACTGGTCCACTCTCCCGTATTTCTGCCATTATATGATGGTAATGTAGTCTGAATAGGTGGCGTGATACTAGTGCTTTTTATTGCTAAGTTATTTTCTTACGTAGTGATGAACCTTTGTTTATTTTCTCATTGAGGCCGTTCGTTCTGAAGCAATGCGTGCTCATGCAGTAACTATACTTTGAAAAATGTTCACTACAACAAATAGCAAAGCAGAGTGGGTAAAAAAGAAAACAAAAACAGTACCAACTTCTCTCGAGGCTTACTTTGCAAAGCAGAATGCAGGTACGCTTTTTTTTTAAAGACAGACCGCAAACTCACTAAGCCTAAAGGTCTATTTGCTTGAAGTATGACGATGGGCGCGACAAAAATGTGCGTGTAGTATCAGCGATATTATCTGATAAAATTAGAAAATGATCTGGAGAGGCATTCCCAATGTTGTCTTCGAGAGTACCAAATTTCGCTCATTTCATTTAAAAAATGCTTTCGAATATTTAGCAAGATTAGGGCCATCGATTAAGAAATACATGGGAGTCTGTCGTCCGTTTTGAACTTTCTTCGCGTCACGAAGGTGTGTTTTTATGGCGTACCGGCTGTTTAACACCAGAGTACATAAAATCGATTTCCTGATATTGAACACTGGTCCTGTGTTTTTGTGTTTGTGTGGCCGGTTTAGGAGGCTATTTATTCTCGTGTACTCGCGGACTGTAGAGGGTTTAACGAGTACCCGTGGCTTCAGTGTCAATAGATTTCATGCCACTCGCATGATTTGCAGTTCCCATGTGCCTATATTTTTTGCTCAGTTATGCAGGAAGCAATCAGCTGAACCCTTCGGTCGTCAATGAAGCTGATGAATGGTCCTTCGGGGATGGTGCACAGTTGTTCTCGGTGGTCACGCTTTCTCCGTTTGTCGTGCATCGCTTTAGATTATTCAGGGCTTCATTTCGAAGCGCTGCGCTTTAAACTTGAGTGCTGTTGATTTCATGCCATCTGTATTCTTTTGTTTTATTTTTAGTGGCATTTTGCATGTTTGTTTCTTCCTGTCTTCTTTTCCGTGATGACGGGTAATAAACCAAAAATGACTGCTTATTTTGAATAAACCAAAGAATAAGAACTCATCTGTTTTCGTGAAAAATATACAGTACCTCTGCAGTGCTTGCATTGAGAATTCGTTCATATAACCAATGCTTGACCCTTTCAGCATAGAATAAATAAAGAGGGGCAAACTCTTTTAAAAAATACTGATACATATTACTGAAATCTGTCCGGACTAAATAAAAACATTCGTAAAATACCCCTGAAGTGCCCCGCAAGAGCTTAGGATAGCGGGAGTGAAAAACCTGAAAAAATGCTCTGGAGGTTCCACGTAATCACTCCGGCCAGCCGGAGCAAAAGGCCGGTAAAAAATGCTCCGACGGCGCCACGCAATTGCTCTGGCTGGCTGGAGTGAAATATCTGCGAGAAATGCTCCGGATGGGTAACGAGTAAACTTTTTGTTCCAGAGGTCCGGAACAAACATTATTCCAAATAGGGGTGGTCGCTAGAGGACAAGCGTTTCACTCGGACCTTGTGGTATTTTTTTTTACAGTGAAGAATTTAATTTTGTCCCAAAGCTTCACTGCGACAATGTTTGTCACTGACAGCCATGCTCTTGTATACAGCACGCCCGGTCGCAAACAGAAATTAGACGGCTACCTGAGAGCTATATGCGGGGGCAAAGATACATTGCCGCCCTCTAGATATTCAATTATAGGTTGCAATCCAGTATCTGCACGCTGCCGTAGAGCGAAATCTGTTATGCTTCCTCCAAAAAAAGTAAAGTATTCATCAAGGTTTCAAGCGGCGGATTCAACTGGCGCACGTGACAATGCGTCTGCGTATTTGTGTGCACATCCTATTATAGTGACGTGATGTTCCTGCTATCGTATAGATTGTACTGAGCTAGTCGTCCGGCAGGGCCTTTTAGGTTCTCCAGCCAATACAGTGAGTACAATGTTAGTGTGAGGTTGAAGAGGTAAAGTCAAAACTTCGCAAGAGCCGATACGACGGCAAGGCACTTCTTCACCGTGGTACAGTAGTTGGACTCCAGGCACATTAGGGTGCGACTTACGTAAGCGATAAATTTTTTCGCTCTCTCCTGCTAATTTATGAGTACGGTGCCCAGGCCTATGTTACTAGCTTCGTTATGGACTTCTGTTTCGGCTTCTACGTCAAAGTGCCCAAAAACAGGTGGTGATGCGAGGCGATGCCGCAGCTCGGTGAAAGCAGTTTCTTGTTCAGAGCTCTATACGAATGGTGTGTCATCTTTGTTGAGTCGAGTAAGTCGTTCGGTAACTTTCTAAAAATTACCTGTAGCGCCTCAATGCGCTGCTCGTCGAAGAAGAAGAAGTTGGCATTTGGGCCGCATGGCGGGTGCAGGCGATAATAAAAAAATCTGTTCGAAGACTGAACGCTGTCAGGGCTGGATCTTTCCGTGTTAGCTCCGACAGTTAATGGTGACCCGATAAAGAACACACAGCCCCGATCATCCCGCATGGATCCCGCCGGCTCTACTACCAATCCCACCGGTCCTGACGCCCAAGAAGACGCCAGACCTAGCGGTGCTGCAGTCGCTGCGATTCAACATGTCAACCTGCCACCATTTTGTCCCAACAGCCCCAGCACATGGTTTCTGCAGGTCGAGGCGCACTTCCGTCTACGGCAAATCACCAGCCAACAAACCAAGCACTGGAATCTGGTGTCCTGCTTACCTCCGGACGTAGCCGACGACTTCGCTGATATTTTAGCGTCGCCGCACCTGAACCATCCCTACGACACGTTGAAGGCAGCTATCATTTCCCGCAAGTCTGAGTCCGAACACAGCAGACTCCAACAGCTCATCACGGCTACAGAGCTCGGTGACCGTCGCCCATCACAGCTCCTGCGACGCATGCGCCAGCTCCTTGGCGGCCCCTCCGCCCCTCAAGAGGAGAAGCTGTTACGTGAGTTGTTCCTCCAGCGCTTACCACAGAGCATGGTCCCGGTCGTCGTAGCTGCAGGGCATGGCCCACTAGACACACTCGCTGAAATGGCTGACCGAGTGGCGGACTACTCGCGGGCACATAGCCTCAACGCCGTTACCACACCGCTACCGGCTACCGCTGCAGACCCGGCGCTCGCGAGCATTGAGAACCGTTTGGACGCCCTTGTCAGGCGCCTCGATGACTTTGTACCTGCGCATCGTCGACCGTCATCCAGGTTCCAGATACACAGTCGCTCCTCGACGCCCCCACGTTCTCCGGAACTTCGGCCACCCGACGCGCCGCGGGACATTTCATCCTCAACCGTATGCTGGTACCACCGCCGATTCGGTGCCTCTGCTCGCAAGTGCACTCGCCCGTGCTCCTGGTCGGGAAATTGCGACGACCGGCCACTGACAGCGGCCAGTGGTACTGGTCGAAAGTCATGCCGCCTTTTTTATGTTTCTGATAAGATCACTGGCGCTTGCTTCCTAGTCGACACAGGAGCCCAGGTTAGCGTCATTCCGGCCTCGTGTGCAGATCGCCGTCGCAACGAACAGACCTGCCCACTCCAAGCGATCAGCAATTCCGCCATTCGCACATACGGCACGCGCTCTCTTACACTTGATCTTGGACTACGCCGTACGTTCCGTTGGATTTTCATCCTCGCTGACGTCTCGCAAGCTGTTCTTGGAGCTGAATTCCTCAGTTTTTTCAACCTTGCTGTGGACATGCATGCTCATTGCCTCATTGATCTCAACACCCGCCTCTCCATCAACGGTGTACTCTGTACTTCCTCGCCAATGGGACTGCGAGCTCTCACACCTGCTTCGCCGTATGCCAAAATACTCGACGAATTTCCCAGCATCACGAAGCCGCACACCAGAGAGTCACCGGTGAAGCATTCCATCACTCACCACATTGTCACCACTGGACCTCCCGTTTTTACACGACCCCGTCGACTATCTGCAGAACGCCTCGCCATCGCCCGCCGTGAGTTTGAGCACATGCTTGAACTCGGCATTGTGCGGCCTTCTTCCAGCAACTGGGCGTCGCCACTCCACAAGGTGCCGAAGAAAGATCCTGGCGACTGGAGACCATGTGGGGATTACCGCGCTCTCAATGCCCACACCATACCAGACCACTATCCACTTCCTCACATACAGGATTTCACATCAAATTTGTCTGGGTGCACAATCTTCTCTAAGATTGACTTAATGAAGGCTTACCATCATATTCCTGTAGAACCCGCCGACATTCCGAAGACGGCCATTATCACCCCATTCAGTCTGTTTGAATATGTGAGGATGCCTTTTGGATTGCGCAACTCTGCACAGACCTTTCAGCGCACTAACAACGAGGTCACGCGAGGTCTCGATTTCGTATTTGCCTACCTTGATGACCTCCTTGTAGCAAGCTCATCCGGCCCTGAGCATGAAGTCCACCTGCGCACCCTGTTCCACCGCCTGGATGATTACGGCTTCGTAATTAATCCCAGTAAGTGCCTATTCGGCGTCGCCACAATGGAGTTCCTAGGCCACCTTGTCACTCCAAAGGGTATCCAACCACTCGCCAGCAAAGTAAAGGCTATTCAAGACTTTCCACCCCCGACTTCACTGAAGAGACTCCGAAAATTTCTGGGCCTACTAAACTTCCATCCCCGCTTTCTTCCAAAGTGCGCCACATTCCTAAAGCCCTTGACCGACCTATTGGCTAAAAAGAAAGACCCGGCTGCGCCACTGGAGTGGCCCAAGGACGCTGCATCTGCCTTCGACACTGGCAAGAAGGCTCTGACAGACGCTACCATGCTCATACATCTCGTCCCTGATGCCCCGATTCGTCTCATCACCGATGCATCAAGCGTGGCAGTTGCGCTGTTCTCGAGCAGCACATATCCGGTTGGCAGCCCCTTGGGTTTTTTCTCGCAAAAACAGAAGCCACCAGAGACAAAATACAGTACATTTGCCCGAGAACTCCTCGCGGTATACCTCGCCATCAAACATTTTCGTCACTTATTGGAGGGCCGGGACTTTTACGTCGTTACAGACCACAAGCCCCTGACGTTTGCCTTCCATCGCAATCACAGCAATTATACTGCACGAGAGATTTGTCAACTATGCTTTTTTCCGAGTTCACTGTGGATCTCAGACACGTACATGGGCCGGAAAATGCTGCTGCTGATGCACTATCCCGCATCGATGCCTTGTCGACCCAGCCACCACTAGACATGGAAGAGCTAGCAGCTGCCCAAAGCAACGATCCTGAGCTGCATCATCTTCGCTCTTCATCCACGTCTTTATCGTTCACGGAGTGCCCGCTTCTATTTTCTACCTCAATAATAACGTGCGAAACGTCTACTGGTGTCCCTCGGCCCTTCATGCCTTCAGCTTTTCGTCGTGCAATTTTTGATCAGTTGCACAACATGAGCCATCCTGGTATTTGTGCGACTCAGAAGCTAGTCACATCTCGTATCCTTTGGCCAAGCATCAATGCTGATGTCAGACGCTGGGCGCGAACCTGCCTTGAGTGCCAGCGCGTTAAAGTTCACCGTCACACTGTCACGGCAACATCCCCGTTTCGGCCTCCAGAAGCAAGGTTTTCTCACGTCCATCTCGACATCGTCGGTTCTCTTCCGTCATCGCAAGGAGCCTGTTACCTGCTGACATGTGTGGATCGCTTCACCAGATGGCCGAAAGCGTTTCCCATTTCTGACATTACAGCACCAACAGTTGCCAAGGCTTTCACAAACGGCTGGGTGTCACGCTTTGGATGCCCTTCTGTCGTCACCACTGATCGCGGTCGTCAGTTTCAATCGGCCCTTTTCACCGCACTTGCCAATATCCTGGGCATTCGACACATCCACACAACTGCCTACCATCCTTCCGCCAATGGCATGGTCGAACGGCTTCATCGACAACTGAAAGCTGCCCTCACTGCTCACCAGCCAAGGGAACGTTGGCTCGACCACCTCCCCTTCGTACTTCTGGGCATCCGATCAGCATTGAAAGTGGATCTCGGCTGCTCATCAGCCGAACTAGTCTATGGCGTTTCCCTGCGTCTTCCAGGAGAATTCTTCGAGGCATCATCGCCACCTTCCACTCACGATGCCTCCACGTACATTCGAGAGCTGCGCACCACGTTTCGGGACCTTGCTCCTGTGATTCCTGCCGACCGACACCCCCAGTCTGTCTTCGTCAGTCAGGACCTGCATGACTGCAGTCACGTCTTCGTTCGGCGTGACCAAATACGTCCACCACTAACACCAGCCTATGATGGCCCCTTCCGCGTACTCCATCGTACACCTAAGACGTTCACGCTGGGCATCGATGGCCATGAAGACGTCGTGGCTGCTGATCGACTAAAACCTGCGTATATCACCGCGGTCGTGGCCACGTGGTTTCAATCTAAAGTCTGGATGCCAACAACCAAGCATGTCCACTGGGCGACACCTCTGGTGATTCTTACGGCTCTCGCTCTACGGGGGGGAGCCCTGTAGCGCCTCAATGCGCTGCTCGTCGAAGAAGAAGAAGTTGGCATTTGGGCCGCACGGCGGGTGCAGGCGATAATAAAAAAATCAGTTCGAAGACTGAACGCTGTCAGGGCTGGATCTTTCCGTGTTAGCTCCGACGTACCTATAAAGCGCAGGAAGCATGTGCTTAGTTCTAGGAACCACCTGACACTTTCGTTATTGACAAGAGTCGGGAAGGCTGCAAAAGAGCTGGTTTTCTCGGGGTCAGGAAAGACGTCTTTTCCACTCACAACATCGCCAAGTAACTTGAATATTTCGTAACCGAAGTGACGTTTCTGAGATTCTCTAACACAAAGTTAGTCAATCGGATTGCCTAAAGTACTTGTCGTAGCCGATTTAGATGTTTGGAGAAACTGGCTGAAAACGCCACCACGTCTTCAAAATGGACAAGAGAACTTTGCCACTTTCGGTCGGCTATCACAGTGTTCATCACGCGTTGGAAGGTAGACGCTCAAAGCAGAGACCTAATGGAACACTCGAAATTTCTAGAGGCCATACAGCGTGACAAAGGCTGTTTCTGCCCGGCCACGCTCATACACCTCGATTTTCCAGTAACCACTTTTTCAATCAAGGAAAGAAAAATACTTCGTTCACTGTATAGCCGGTCTGAAAAGTCATGAGTACGTCGAAGCAGATACACGTCTTTTTTGGTGTATAATGTTGTTCAGCTTTCTGTAGTAGATACAGAAACGGCGCGTAACACATCCTTTTTATTGACCCAGGTGATCAGTGATTTCTTTAAACTAATAGAAGGATGAATAATGCCATCCTCAATAATTTGCTTCACTTGCTCCTTCATTGTTTGGCGTTCTTTCTACGATCATGGTATGACTGTTGGTGGATAGCTCTTGCTTCGCCGTAAGTGATTATTCGGTGCTGTGTGATTGGCGTCCAGCTCACTTTAGACCATCCAGCAAAACACCCATTCAATTCAAGTAACAGGCCTCGCAAGGCCTGATTTTCTTCCGACAGTGAATTGTGGACGTCATCATGTGTTGCGGATTTTCCATTGCGGCTACTGTCTTCGTACACACACACAAAAAAACACTCAGTAGTGTCCTTCAAAGTGTATAGGCGCCAGTAGTGCCACGAAAAAAGGGACGATGCTAATTTGTGAAACTCGTCATGATAACCTGACATTGACAATTCCTAGTGTCAATGATACCTCGGGCCACAAAAATTTTAAGCGCCAGCAACCGGTAGATATTACACTCTGCCAGTGTTTCATCATCACTTGTGCCACGTGAAGTCATGAAGTCACCTGAATCATGATATTTGCACAAGGTGGTATCATCACACTGTCGTTAGAAAGATGAAGGGCTGCTGTATGGCGGCACGCATCGCTCAACGTTGCTTTAGCTGTAGAAAATGGGAAGCCGCGTCCGCATAGGTCAATTATGGCACACTATTCCCCAAGAAACAGGCTCTTCCTGGAATGAATTTGCGGAAACATTCAAGTAGTTCGAGCGAGCTGGCAAAGAAAGTGAAATCTTGCATTTTTCGCCCGGTAAGGCACAACAAAACGGCTTGACAACACTTCATTCTATTGTGCGTACGTGCGACCTTGCGCCCAAGGCGTAATAATATATTTTCATCATCATCAGCTGCGAGAATATCAACTTAGCGAACAACTGCGTAGGTTCGACTGTTGCCTAACGGACGCACAGTGGTCCTTTCGCTCATTCGCAAAAGGGAAAATTAAAACGCAATGCGGCTCGTAACAACTATAGTTGCAGTAAGCGTACCAGGATAGTTTGAAACTGCCTATGTTACGCTCAAAATATTTCGTTTTTCACTGCATGATTGATGCTTTCACCGACAAATGAAGGCGAGCTAATATTTAGAAGATAGTGCGCAGGCTCTAATCACGCTATCGCGTTCTACTTTTCAATGCGAAACTCAAACGTCCTTCAAGTTTTTGTTTTCTTTTAGTAACACGGAGAACACCATTGGTTGCAGCGGCGTCAATTAAAATTTCCCCCAATCTTGATTATATGTTAAGCCACATTTGACTCAATTAACGCTATTTCGCATGAGAGTCGCCTCTCATTCACCTCATAGATTTATTGGCACTCCCAATCACTTCGTATACTTCTATTGGCTGACAAGCCTTACTTGTTGCTTGAAAAAATTACTCTTTTAAATGATAGTGGTGATTAGCAATAAATACCTAGTGATGAAGCAGTTATGTATGGTGCTCGACTGCTAACTAGAAGGTCGCGGGATCAAATCCCTGCTACGTTGACCGCACTTTCGATGCATGCGAAGATGCTTGAGGCCTGTGTATTTAAAAGTAAACGCATGGTAAAAAACCGCAGATGACAGAAATGTGCAAAGCCCTTCACTACGGCGCTCCTCATACCATATTGTGGTTTTTGGACTTTAAACCCCGATTTCTCTTATTAATAACAATAAGAATGACAACATGGATAACGTTGGAATTTTTCGTTTGTGTCATAGACCGCGGAAATGTAATAGGGAGTTTTCAAACAGGGCCCCAAAGCCCTTAGCATGTGTAGGCTTTGAGCCAAGTAGGAGTGAAGAGTTTTCGAATAGGGTCTGCGCCACTTTGGGCACTCGCCCGATTCTTGGTCTCTCCATAATGGCCGAGAGCTGTCATGTTGGTCTAACGCAAAGCATTTGGGGCGGGCTTGAGGCTGCCGCTAAATTAGAGAAATAGCATCCCCAATGCAAAAACCAAACACGGTTTGGGTTTAGTGCATGCGCAGGGGCCTCGAAGCTTTTTCCTCAGGGCTCCAAACTTTTAGGGCCTCGATTTTAAAGCACCGTAATATTTTAATTCGTTGTAACAAAGGTGCGGTGTTGTGGCAACTAAATTATCCTAATAATCAAAGCATGGTTGCTCCAGTGGATTTGATACTAAGGCACTGAATAGCTTAGAGACATTGTAGCTATGCTCCCTGATCATACCTCTCAAGGAGCATCCTGAATACGTCATATATATTGGCAGCGATTAAGAGAAAGCTGGACCACGTTGTAGTCTTCACCAGGGCAAACCTAACTGACTATGCAACTTTCTTGGTTGCGTACGTATACAATTCGCGCTGACGAATTCATGTAAAGTTACACCATTTTTATTAGCAAATTGGGGGAGGGGGGACAAGCTGCGCGAGAAAGAGGTGGTGAGGTTATTGACAAAGCACGATGACAAATCTTCCATTATAACCTAATTTTTAAATTGTGCAAGAAATTTTTTTTCGGGTATTTTCTCATCTTTGAAACAGGGAAAAATAATAAAAGATACACTGGAAAGACTGACCCTTTTTCCATTCTCTTTTATTCTTCTTTGTGAGAAACCAATTTAGATGCATTATGTGCATATATCAGCTAGGGTACTTGTGAATGTTTCAGGTGCTCATTTGCTACATATTTCTCTGATGAGTTATGGTAACTCTACTGAGTCGGATGCCTTTTCTTATTCTATGTATGCTACATAGCAAGGTTTGTTGCTTCACACCAGTTTCTCAATCGCCTGATTTATTATATGACATGTGATCCATTAGAGAGCATTGTTTCGGACAATTGTTTTGCGCTCTATGTTTTCTGTTTCTGTAATCCTGTCTGAAATTAACTTCATAATTATTTTGTATATCACCGAAAGTAATCCGCTGCACGTAAAAATATTGAAGTTTTTTATTTCTACCTCTTTTGCGCAATAAACAATGCTATGTAGTGATTTAGCGAATAGTAGTCACATTAATATCATCATCAAACCCACACCTGCTCCCTTTACGATATCAGCGAAGTGCAGTAATTCGACAGAAGCGCAGCGTCAATTTCGCTATAGAAGTTGAACTAACTTTTCTCAAGAGCTTCGTTGTATGATGTCACTGGTAATACATCACTTTTCTTTCGTAGTAACATACCTTTTACCTTTCCTCAACTTGAACGGGCAACTTAAGTAACAATTTGATTCGGTAACGTGATTAGTGATATCACAAATCAGCTCTTGTTCTGAATCTCACCGCCACTACCGCTTTCTACTCACGAGGTGAAAAATAATGTATGTTGTGAACGTTATCAATGCATTTCCAGAATAGTGGCCGGACTTGAAATATATAATAACGGCTTGAAAGAGAAGTCTCTGCGAATTACTAAGCTCTTCCTGAAAGCAAATACAGGAGTCTCATCGAGGGCTTTTGTCGAGCGTCTATAGTGATACGCGTCCATATATTTCCTAAGAAGTGAGGGGAGCTGCTCAATTTGAATACTGATGTTCCCTAAATTCAACAGCACGCTGCACATACTGGAGAGTTGTGCTTACAATACAAATATTCTGTACGGGGGCTTCGTTTGTAGGATGAAAAAAGGAAAGAAAAATCTGGCATATAAAAGAGATGTTTTACCGCGCAGCAAATTCATGCTGCCATGACCAAGATTAGTTTTTTTAGGTGATAGCTATGATCAGTGCAGAATATTGTTCATTTCTGGTTTCAGTAAATCATTTAGACTATTTGTGCTCGAAACACGTCGTTAGCGAGTCACTGCTGACTGTGTTGTCGATTGCAATGTCTCTGTTGTCAATAGCTCTCCGTCACGTTAAGTAGAAAATAGAGAATGAAAACGGCTTCTAGCCGGAAAACTATAATTCCCAGAAATATGTGTCCTCTGGTGTATTTTCAGGGTCTTCGCCACTCGGCTTTTAACAGCCAAGCTGTTTATTTAAACTATCAGACACTGTGCTCCGTGAAAGACTCTTAAATTGAGTATGCAACACAGGAAGAGGGCTACCAAATGCAGTAGCTGGGAGAGTTAAATGAAAACTCTACTCGGAGAAGGGGAGCAGGTGAAACGGGGAAGTGATTCTTAAAAGAAGATAAAAGTGAGCCACGTAACTGTCTACATCAGAGTGCGACAACTCAACAGTTGCTCACGAGGGATGGGGGTAAAGAGGGATTAAGAGAGTTAGGGAGGAATAAAACGAATTGACATAGAGTTAGGGGCAGGGACAGAGAGACCCACATACAGAAATAAGGAGAAGATAGGAAAGATGGACGCGGTCGCAAGAGTCCGTGGACGCGGCACCACTCAGCGAGAGCTCTTGGCGTCAGGAGATGGCGTAGGGCGAGCCAGTAGGCCAGAGCTGCGCTGTCGTTGGAGATCGGGGGGGGGGGGGGGGAGGGGCACAACCTGTCGACACAAAATCCAGCGACGTGCTCCCCTTTAGCAAAGTAACAAGTGTACAAAGTTAGGTGGCTTAAGGAAGAAAGTAATAAAGACAGTAAAGAGGATTGGTTGTTTCGAATGGCGCCATTGACAATAAATACATCAATTTTTCCGTTGATGTCATAGACTGCAAAACAGTAATATTTTAATTTGACTAAACAATGGTGCAGTGCTTTGATAGCTAGAATTCCTTGTTATTTGAAGTGCCTATTTAGTAGTTTCCGTATACAATACTTCCAAGAAGAGAAGAGGAATGAAGGATAGGTAGAAAGGTTGACTTGTCTACGTACAGTTTTCTACCCTACTCATCGAGAGGGGAAAGAATGAGCTAAAAAGGGAGAATTAGAGTGAGATAAGCATGTGTACACATATTTACCAACACACACACACACACACACACACACACACACACACACACATACACACTGTAGAGTATCACTGCAATGTCGCTATTGCCATACCCTCCAGAAAATGCAGAAGAACTCATTTTGCTTTCTGGGCTGATAAACTGCAAGGCCAGGTTCTAAAGTTTTTCTCTTTGTGAGAGGCCGATCATTAGGTCCCCTAAAGACATCCTGGAAGATCGGGCCGTGCTGATAAAATTGTGGGCAGTAGCGCAAAGGGTGATCTACAGTCTCTTCATATTTGCGTTTCTCACCCGTGGCTAAATCCGCCGTTGGCATGTCATGAGCTTGTGTATGCTACGCTGACACACAGGCGACGCAGTATTCTAGCATCACGTCGAGACATATGACTGCTAGCGCGTTAGCGTAACATAACGCGTACGGGGTGCTTGTAGTGTGTATACTCTTGACATGTGTTCAAACGTGGGCACAGCGAACAGCGTTAGTAGTGTGGTGATCACAACTGATACCACAATGTCCGGGAAGCCACTGTGAACATATGTGGTGTCCTTCATTGGAAGCCCGACGAAAAATGTTATTGATATGGCACACTTACTTATCGTACACATGGTTTACACGTCGTCCATTTCGCGCGTTTTCAAGAGCTGTCTCACAGGTAAAAACTGTCGGACAATTACTAAGAAATTGTCACCCAATAAATTACATTGTGGTTTGTAAAGGGGCAGAGTTCTCAGCCTGTAGACGTAAAGTTCCTTTCAGTACTTACGAAATAAAACTCTTGCGCTAGTGTCCATGGGTGCTATAGCGCACGACACTTGAACCAGCATGGGAATAATAATTATACATTTATTCCTACTTTCCGCTCTGTTTGGCTTCACGTGACCTATAGCCACTTTTGTCATGAGACGACAATAAGCAAATATTCCGGAGTTGCACCTCACCACCTTAACTTTTTAGGCTCAATAATTCATATGAGCTCACGATGTTCCCAAAAATCTGATCTTTTCTTCGAAACAAAAGCAAAATACGTGAATTACCAAAGCCACAAGTGCGTTTGAAGTCCTCAAGATCGAAGGCGATAGCCAAACTTGTGAGCTACCCATCATTTCCATGGTGGTTAAGTGATCACAGTTCCAGAGTATCTTCGAGTTAAAGGAACCCAAAAGGCAGCTATTAGGTCGGTGTGTATTATTGAAATAGCGGTCTAGAAACCTCGTACTGTAACTTTGCCATGAGAGGGATTATTTTGAAACAGAAACACATTTTAGTGGCCCACATCGAAATGGCGCACTTCAAATTACCCGCCTCAATAAGTGGACTGACTGTCATCACTGTTTCTGTGCACAACGTTGCCAGGCTTTGCTTTGCGGTCACAGGCACTAGTAGACAGAACGAAAGCAGTGGGTACAGTGTCTAGAAATATAGTGCCTAGTGTGCTGAGCGCGCGCATTTCGTACGATAGAGGCTGGCTGCGCATTTGATGACTGCACTCAGATGCCTCAAGCGGCGCTGCGTATCAGAGGGTGCACGAACGCGCAAAATTTCTCTCGTCCTGTTGCTGCCAGAGCCTCGCCACATTTAAAATCAGTGTGTGACAGCTGCAATCTGATTTACTGTGAAGTTCGATGGCGCCATATGTACACTGCAACAACCTGAGACGTTAAAAGCTAAGCGGCAATGCAAAGAAAGGACGTGTATTGTGTCAATTCGTCAAAGAACTTATCGGTCGAACAAGGAAAAGGTGTCTTGTTCCCCGCACTAACGGATTCAGCACGGCTTCCTGAATGAAAAAGTAGGATCAAGAGGGCAGACAGGAGGCTGAATCCGAAGGCTGTCGTGTGAGAGAAGCATTCTGAGAGTGACTCCAACGAACTATCTTTCCGAATTAGGTTTAACGGTGTCGGGAATGAAATCGCTGTTTAGGCGAAATTTCAAATATTATTATTTATCTAAAAAATCGAAAATACCCTTTCGAATTTCATTCACACAGTTTTTCTCCCATGTCAAAGTAAGACTCCCTTTCCAACAATGTTTTGAGTATCATATGCGGCGAGTGCCAGATTATTCATTGGCATGTTATCATTCTTTGTTTTTCACTTGAATCCTGATGGAATGCAGGCTTAAGAGATAAAGGTTTTAGGGTTTTCTGTGAAAATTCTCACTCTCGAGAACAAAGCACATTTTAAAAAATAATTATAATGGTTATACTGTCAATGGTTTTTAAAATTATTTCTTTGCGTACAGCAATCACTTTGAGCATCTATCTATCTATCTATCTATCTATCTATCTATCTATCTATCTATCTATCTATCTATCTATCTATCTATCTATCTATCTATCTATCTATCTATCTATCTATCTATCTATTCATCTATCTATCTATCTATATATCTATCTATCTGGCCGTCCGTCCGTCCGTCCATCTGTACATCAGTCCATCCGTCTGTCTGTCCATCCATTCGTCTGTCCATGTGTGTGCCTCTCCATCCGCCTGTCTGTCCGTCCATCTGTCCGCCCATCTGTCTGTCTCCCTGTCCATCCGTCCGTCTGTCTGTCTGTCCGCCTATCCGTCCATCCGTCTGTCTGTCTATCCGTCTGTCTGTCCATCCGTCCGTCTGTCTATCCGTGCGTGCATTCGTCCACCTATCTCTCTGTCTGTCCGTGCGTCTGTCTGTCCATCTATCCGTCCATACGTCTATCTGTCCATCCGTCCAATCGTATGTCTATCCGTCCATCCGGCCATCCGTCCGTTGCGTGTCTGTCTGTCTGTTTGCCTGCCTGCCTGCCTGTCTGTCTGTCTGTTCTGTCTGTCTGTCTGTCTGTCTGTCTGTCTGTCCATATACCTATCTATCTATTTGTCTATCGAATCGTCTACGTCTGGGTGCCCTCACGATCACCCCTTAACGTAGGGTCTTCGAAATACTTTGCAAGAAGAGCCAAATGTTCGTGAAACGCCAATGCTGATTCCAGTGTTGAGTATCCAATTTTTTGCATTTATCTAGCGCCACTCATAATGTTTCACCCAATAAAAATTACAACAGAGTCACCTTGCATAGCATTGATTTCCAAGTTACGTGGCAACTGCGTCTTCCCCCCCCCCCTCTTTTTTCCTTACGCTATATCAAAATATTTTCAAAGCTAAAACTAACCAAGACATAAAAGTTTCTGTGCGATGTTTTGTTGATTTGTTTTATCAAGTAAGTACACCAGTTGAGGTCGAGTGATATGGCGTTAATTGGTGTTTTTCAGGGCATAGTGAACTATCTTTTGTAGAAAAGTGTGTAAGAGTTCTGTAAAATTTGTTTCGAATCAATAATATTGATTGTACTTAAAAAAACATAACTCTATAACACGATGGGCCGGAGCAATCACCATTTATATATATATATTCGCACGACTTCTTTATTCTCTTTGAACAGCAGGGGTACTTTTAAACATGAAGGTGCACTAACTTGCACAGGAAGGAGTCTTACGAATTGGAGTTTGTCGATGTATGAAAGGAAGGTTGAAGTAGAAAAAATAAGACGGAACAAAATGCGAGAATTTTTACCGGGTCATGCTGTAATGTTACCTAATTTGTTGACTTGATTTGGACTAATTATAGCAACGGCATAATAAATCTGATCCATGCTCTTGTTTACAAACAGCGAATACTTTCGTTAAAAAGTGTGAAGAAGAAACACTTTTCGCCGCAAGTAGATTGTGCAACGAAGGGCTGCAAATTATATTGAAACGTTGATTAAGGTTGTTAAAGGACACGCTGCAACAAGGTCAAGAAAAACGTGTTGTAATGGCTTATTGCCAACAGTTTGCTGTCTGTCATGTTGTTTAAGATTTGTCACAACAGTAATAATTCGCAGCAATTGTTCAGTAAGGCGAGAATAATAATCCCTCAACTGTTCTGCAGTGAAAAATGCGGCCATATTTCTTCAACCTCCAAACTGGTCAGAACTGCACTAATTACAATTACGATGTCTCTATCCGTATCTCAAGACGTGTTTTGTACAGCAGTGCAAAGAGATCTTTCTGCCCAGCTTGGGCTCTCATAAATCTTAGAATAAAGCATAGCTGTGTTAATTCGAACAAGCAGTCTCAGTGGTAGCGCAACAGATTTTGATAATGATTTGCAGCTAAGTGCGATCATAATCGTTGTAGAGAACATTAAAGTGAAGGTCGAGAATTCTATTCCTCAGTAAGCTGATCAATAGTGCGGACTGTTGTAAAGCACAGGGCGCTCTTCCGATATTTTTAAATAAACAAAAAAAACGAAAGTCGATATAATATTTAGGCGTCTTACGCACCAGCATGCACTTTCGAAGAAGTATCAGTAAATACGTGATCAGTTTAGGTTGGTGACACATTATAGTCAACCTCGTGAAAATGCTGATTAGGTTACAAAAATGAACAAATGTGGTTGTTGCGGGCAAACATATTCATTATTATTATTATTATTATTATTATTATTATTATTATTATTATTATTATTATTATTATTATTAATATTGTTGTTGTTGTTGTTGTTGTACCGTGTGGCGAAATTCATGTTTCCCAAAAGGTTCCACAGTGTTGCTGTAGGACATTGGAAGAATAAAGAAAACTTGATACATCTCTGAAGCAGAATGCGACATGGGGATAGTCGACTGCTCAAAACGTTATGCACAGTATGCGAACAGACGAAATGACAGGAAAAGTGCGACAAAATTGGCGCCGACTCTAAATTAATTTTTAACAAATACATGAATATATAACCACGTTCATGGAAAAAAAAAAGTCACCCTGTCATTGAAATATGAAGACACTGAAGGTTATTATTCTAAAATGATGACGATGCTCCCTGCAGGATAATACAGGTACGTTCTTTATTAGCCATATCTGTACAGATGTTTTCGATTTACTAACGTAATTGTGCTTTGCGGAAGCCGCAGCATCAGTTCACATCCCTATAATATAATTTGCGTATCTAACCATCACTTTCGCCTTTTCGAATAACGAATCTAGGTTTTACTCATTTCAAATTCTACAAGACAGCCTAAACGACATTTTCGAACTTTCGGGCTATGCTCCGGCAGTCGCAGCCATCGGCCTGCTTCTCCCACGCAACTTTGTCCACCGGAAAAAAGTGTGTCTCGCACCCACTGGGCAGTTGACAAATGTAATACCTGGCGTTTTACATGCCAAAGCTACGATATGAGTATGAGTCAACAGATATACATAGTTGGTTTTGCACGAGTACAATTCCTCATGTGAATTCTTGTAAAACCGAAGAGAAAGCTTGAGCTGGTCTGAAAAAATGATTTACGCGTAAGTTTTTTTTGTGAGACGTTTTGATGAAATATTGCAATCATTAAATATCAGATCCACACAAAACAAGGGAGGGAGGATTAATTTAACGGCAAAATAAAAACGCCGTTTGTACCCAAACAGCTCAACCTGCAAATGAGGGCTTCTATATCTGAGCAAGAGAAATCCATTGATTGATATGTGGGATTTAACGTTTCAAAACCACCATATGAATATGAGAGATGCCATAGAAGAAGGCTCCGGAAATTTTGACCCCTTCGGGTTCTTTAAGGTGGGATTTAACGTTTCAAAACCACCATATGAATATGAGAGATGACATAGAAGAAGGCTCCGGAAATTTTGACCCCTTCGGGTTCTTTAAGGTGCCCCCAAGTGTGAGCCCATAGGCCGACAGCATTTTCGCTTCCAACAAACATGCAGCCACCACAGTTGGGATTTGATCCCGCGACCTGCGTGCGGGTCAGCAGCTGAGTAGGAGGAGGAGGAAGGGAAGAAATGAAAGGCAGGGAGGTCAACCAGACGCACGTCCGGTTTGCTATCCTGCACTGGGGGAAGGGGTGAGGGATTAAAGAAGAAGAGAGAGAGAGAAAAGTGAAGGGCAACGTGTGTGTACATGTGACCTTGTCCATTGCACGCTTATAAGTGGTCGCGTAGACCGGTCGTCTTTAGAAAACTTAGCAATGCCCGCGTCGCTTTGCTGGCCTGCGACGCTTAGAGCCATGAACCAAGAATCTTCTCTTCGAAAAAAGGTCTATTGTCTAGTGTCTCTAACGTTTCGCGTAGCAAGTTGCGTTCGCTCGCAAAACGTTCAGATGAACACAGTAGATGTTCTATTGTCTCGTCAGTGTCGCACAATTCACATCGGGAGCTATTCGCCATTCTTATGCGAAAGAAGTACGCCTTTGTAAAAGCTACACCTAACTACAGGCGGCACAGTAAATTTGCATCTTGGCGGGAGAGGTCCGATAGAACTTGAAGCTTTTTCGATGTGTCCAATTTGTGTAGGCGGCGGTTCCTGACACTGGGGTCACTCAGCCAAGTTTCCGACATGGTGTAAGCGAACGAGTGAAGGCCCCTTGCAGCGTAGGTTCTCGACAATGGAATTGGGGTTGTCTGGGCGTCCGCGTAGTCGGATCGGGTTGCATTATCAGCAAGGTCGTTACCGACTATACCACAATGTCCCGGTAACCACTGGAACACCACGTCATATCCCTTCGATAAAACATCGTGAATCACTTCTCTTATTTCATTCACTAGTTGTTGATGCTCCCTTTGTCGTAAAGCCGAGTACCTTAAACACTAGACCACCACAGCAGGACGGAAGTGATATCGGGTTAAAACTTCGTGAATGCGTAGCACCTAGTTCACATGAGTCCCTCGCGGTGATACATTGACTATGCAGCACTCGGCCACTAATATCTAGGGTTTGCTTCCTGTTACAGAAATCGAGATTCGGTGGAAACGGAATGCTTCAGAACCACTCATAACCACAACATCCACTGCCTAAGCATCGGTTCAAATTAGATGCCCTCCAAGCAAAAATGTCGTGTAAAAACCATAGGAACAAGAGAAGGAAGCCGCAATGTCGCTTAGATAACTACTAATTTTCTGTGCCGTGGAAGAAAGTCAGCAACAAAAACACAACCAGCTACACGCTGTTTAATGGTAATTCAGTGAAACACTGAAATAATTTTCCGACATTTAATTTTGAAGCCCAACTTCAGCAGCTTTACTTAAAATTTCATATCTGAGTGTTAATGGTTCAATAGTACAAATCCGAGCTAGTTCATACTGAATTGTAAAACATCGCAAAAAAAAATTCCGCCATATCTCAGTATATATAAGGAAGCGTGATATATATGTTAACTGGTAGCGTAACTTCTATAGAGGCGCATGAATACAGAAATCGGCGGCTCGTTGCCACCGTTGCCATTTATGTGAGGAGGAGACAACAAACAGCAAACAAAAATGAAAAGTAAAATATCACGTCACATCCGGAAACGGTAGCGACGTCGCGCATTTGCCCTACATGGCGCTAAATTGAAACTTTTCTTCATTGCTGACCTTTTCCGCACCATTATTATTACCTATTTTTATTGCGACTCGCTAATTGCATGCGGGAGAGAATAAAAACTAAATAAAACAAAGATTGCAGAAACAAACTTGCTTTTTAGCCAAACGACGTATATCCAGTGCTCAAGAAACTCCGCAGAGGCAATTGTGAGACAACTGTTCACAAGCACAATAGCACAATAGTTCGAAAACCCACGTTGCCCAGTCGCCGAAAACTACTGCAGCGAGACAGCAGCTTTGAAAGTATAGCTTCGGCAGCTGTAGTGTACAGCGTCTGGTTACTTAGCGGGTCGCGTTCACCGTCACCAAAGACTGCAGGGCACGCCAGCCACGCGCCAGTGAAAGCAGTCGGCAGTCACAGGACGTTCTGTGAGCTAGCTCAGCTCTAAAATGTCACACCAGTAAAGAGCACATAAAAACAAGCATAATACGGAAGGTATGCACGAAACGACCACGGAAAAGTGAGTGATACCTTGTTTACCTGGCAATGCGCCAACCAATGAACATGCCGAACTAAACACAAGCTCTAATAGCAGATTGCCTCGAAACGCAAAAAGGATGGAGAGTAGCGCAAGCAGGAGGTTGGAGAGAAGTGGAGAGAGTAACATGCAGCTGTTGGAGAGAGGGAAGAAAGGGAGTTTCTCATGCGTACTGTGAGCACGCACACCAACGCCGATGCCACGGGGCATAGACCCGAGCAAAAGATGCTTCGCATCTGGAACATGAGGATCCATAAAGGACACAACACACAAAACATTGTTGTGTTCTTGTTTCTTCGTGCCCTTTTTTCCTCGCTACTTTACAATGCAGTTGATGCTTGTCTGCTACCACAGTTTGTGGAATTGGGGTGCACCCACTACGACTAATTCACTTTCATGAATTACATCCCTTCAATACAAGACATGTCCCTACATAAAATATGAATCACGATGAACTTTTTTGTGTGTGTGGCATTAAGTCACACTGTGAAAACTAAGTAGCGACGTAACCTTCGCTTACCGCAACTTCTTCGCTCTTTTTTATCACTGAAGTTCAAACCACAGGAAATGTCCTTAAAATTGTGACAGTGGCGAAAAGCAGTCTTTCAAGTTCCTGCTGTGGATTCTATATAACGGTGTGCTAACAATAAATAAGGTGAAATTTGTTTTCGCGATTAAGACCTAGAGGGTATGAAGTCTGTACGGTAAAGGTAGGCAGACCTATGGCCGTCGACTACCGCTACGCAGCATTGAGATCTCGAATCCATGTGAATGAACTCCTACATGGTTGGTTCCTCCGGGCTGGCATGGAAGCTGGTGCATTCACTACAGTACTCGGCCCATAATGATAAATAGAAGTTTTAAACCTTGCAGTAGAAATCGAAATTAGGTGGAGGCGAAATACTTGAGACCCCGTGTAGTTGCGTGTGTGTATTATAAAAAACCACCGGACTGTCGCCATTTTCGGAGAAGCATAAAGTTGTGAAAAAAAAGACATTTTCGTCTGCGTGTATATTGTATTGTCACGGGGTCACGACGTGGCCGAAGACAGGAGACTTCGTGTTAGGATTTAACTGTTTATTTGGGCGAACCTGTGCCCGGTAAACGGAAAGTCCAATTACAGCAGCAGTCTCGCACAGATAGCAGTCTCGGACTGATACAAAGAGAAGTTTATTAACTTCAAACTCAAAAAACTCTTTACATCATTTTAAACATACAGTGCTAGCGGCGAACGGAGCATCGGCCTTCGATCAACAACTAACAAGCGGCGAAGCGCGTCGCGTTTATACTCTTGCCACCGAATGTTCTAGCGTTATCGCTGGCGGTGGCGTAGGTTCCAGAACAATCTGTACCGTTCGCACAGTGGACGTGATCTTATCGAAATGATCTACTACAGTCCGGAACCTTCTCGAAAACTGCAGGCGCGGTTTGCGCTGAGAATCGTGTGGTGTTTTGGGACGATAAGAAAAACTTAGGAAATGGAACGTGGCATTGCCCCCCTATGAAAAAAGGCATCGTCCCGATGCTTTACCTTAAGATGAAGGTACAATAATAATGCAAAAAACTACAATAAATAAATTACGATACAACAATAATACGAAAAAACACTGTTTCAGTTTGTTAACGCGCATGAAACGGCTTGAGGCGCGCGACATGGACGACTTCAGGTCGCGATCGGCGTCGTTGAGAGTTCGTGATGCCGTCGGGGATAACCTACTAATCAAGTGGGCCGAGACGTCGAACCACCCTGTACGGTCCGAAGTACCGTCGCAGAAGCTTTTCACTTAGTCCACGTCGGCGTATTGGTGTCCACACCCAAACACGTTCACCGGGCTGGTATTCCACGAAGCGTCGTCGAAGGTTGTAACGGTGGCTGTCGGTCGTTCGTTGATTCTCGATACGGAGACGCGCAAGTGGTCGGGCTTCTTCGGCGCGTTGAAGGTACTCGCTCACATCGAGGTTTTCTTCGTCGGTGACGTTGGGTAACATGGCATCGAGCGTCGTTAACGGGCTCCTTCCGTAAACCAATTTGTATGGAGATATCTGCGTCGTCTCCTGCACCACCGTTTTGTATGTGAATGTCACATACAGAAGAATGGCGTCCCATCTCTTGTGTTCGACATCGACATACATTGACAGCATGTCAGCGATCGTCTTGTTAAGCCGCTCGGTGAGGCCGTTGGTTTGTGGGTGGTACGCTGTCGTCCAGCGGTGGTTTGTTTGGCTGTATGCCAAGATCGCTTGAGTTAGGTCGGCAGTGAATGCCGTACCTCTGTCGGTGATAAGGACCTCCGGGGCGCCATGACGTAAAACAATATTTTCGACTAAGAACTTAGCTACCTCGGATGGACTGCTTTTTGGCAGGGCTTTTGTCTCGGCCTGGCGGGTGAGGTAGTCGGTAGCTACCACGATCCACTTGTTTCCGAAAGCCGACGTCGGGAACGGCCCCAGTAGGTCCATACCAATCTGCTGGAAAGGTTGGCAAAGTGGATCAATTGGCTGCAGAAGTCCCGCTGGCCTTGTCGGCGGTGTCTTGCGTCGCTGACAGTTCCGGCATGTCCTCACATAACGAGTGACGTCGGTGGTAAGACGTGGCCAGTAGTACCTTTCTTGTACCCTCGCGAGCGTGCGAGAAACACCGAGGTGCTCTGCCATCGGATCGTCGTGCAGGGCCTGCCGGAGTTCTGGTCGCAGAGCTAAAGGCGCCACAAGGAGGTACTTAGCTCGAAGTGGTGAAAAGTTTTTCTTCTGTAGAAGACCGTTTTGTAGAAAGAACGACGCAAGTCCGCGCTTGAATACCTTTGGGACTTCGGCGGTCCTGCCTTCGAGGTATTCTATTAGGGCCTTAAGTTCCGGGTCAGCCCGCTGTCGTTCAGCGATGATGTCGGTAGTTATCGTTCTCAAGAAGTAGTCGTCATCCGGGTCGTCGGGTAGTGGTTGGTCGACACGCGCACGAGAGAGACAGTCAGTGTCAGAGTGTTTTTTGCCGGACTTGTAAATGACAGTAATGCCATATTCTTGAAGTCTCAGGCTCCATCGCGCAAGGCGACCTGAAGGGTCCATCAAGGTGGCTGACCAACACAAGGCGTGGTTGTCGCTCAAAACTTTGAAGGGCCTGCCGTAGAGGTAGGGGCGAAATTTCGACGTAGCCCAGATGATGGAGAGGCACTCCTTTTCTGTTGTGGAATAATTTGCTTCTGCTTTGGATAGCGATCGGCTGGCGTAACTAATAACCCTTTCAAGTCCGTCAGCCCTCTGCAAAAAACGGCGCCAAGACCTACGCTGCTTGCGTCAGTATGTATTTCTGTCTCAGCGAATTCGTCGAAATGGGCAAGTAACGGAGGCGTCTGGAGGCGATGCTTAAGCTCCTGGAAAGTGTGTTCCTGTGGCGTTTCCCACTTGAACTCCACGTCGGCCTTGGTAAGGTTAGTGAGAGGATCGGCGATGCGGGCGAAGTTTTTCACGAACTGCCAATAATAGGCGCACAGGCCCAGAAATCGGCGCACGGCTTTCTTGTCAGTGGGCGGCGGGAAGTCGGCGATTGCGGCTGTTTTCCGTGCATCGGGAGAACTCTAGACTTGCTGATAACGTGTCCCAAAAACAAGAGCTCCTCATACGCAAATCTGCACTTTTCTGGCTTCAGTGTGAGCCCGGAAGTCTTGATGGCTTGAAGTACAGCTTCAAGGCGCCGAAGATGCTCGTCGAAACTCGAAGAAAACACGACGACGTCGTCCAATTACACAAGGCAAGTCTACCACTTCAATCCTGCCAGTACTGTATCCATAACACATTGAAAAGTTGCAGGCGCTGAGCAAAGGCCGAAGGGCATCACCTTAAACTCGAAGAGGCCGTCCGATGTTATAAACGCCGTCTTCTCTCGGTCTCTTTCGTCTACTTTGATTTGCCAATAGCCAGTCTTGAGGTGCATTGACGAAAAGTACTTGGCGTTATGCGGCCGATCAAGTGCGTCGTCTATTCGTGGGAGAGAATACACGTCCTTTCTTGTGAATTTGTTCAGGCGGCGATAATCGACGCAGAAACGTAGGGTCCCATTCTTTTTCTTCACTAACACCACGGGGGATGCCCATTGACTATTGGACGGCTGGATAATGTCATCCCGCCGCATTTCATCAACATGTCTGTTCATGGCATCACGTTCTCGCGTCGAAACCCTGTACGGACTCTGACACAGTGGTCTGACATTTTCTTCGGTTATGATGCGATGTTTCGTGATTGGGGTCTGCCGAATTTTTGATAACGACGAAAAGCAATCTTCGTTTATCAGGAGCAGGGCCTTGAGCTGTTCTTGCTTATCATTCGGAAGTCTGGGATTGACGTCGAAAGCTACGGAAGGGGCTTGGTTCCTCTGAGCAGGTTCCGCAGAATCGGCGAGGGCGAAAGCACTGGTGGCTTCGACCATTTCTACGATGTTTGCGACCGTTGTTTCTTTGTTCACATGTTTGTACTCATTGCTGAAATTCGTGAGCATAACCGTTGCTTTGCCTCCCCGCAGCTCTGCGGTTCCTCTTGCGGCGCAAATATTTCGGGTGACCAACAGATGCTGACTGCCCTCAACGACGCCTTCCAAGTCAGGTGATTTAGGAGCACCGACTGAAATAATGACGCTTGAGCGAGGCAGAATGGTGACTTGTTCTTCCAGCACATTCAAGGCATGGTGTCCTGACGGTGTGCGCGGCAGTAGTGCTTCTTCTGTGAATAACGTTATCGACTTTGTTTTTAGGGTGATGACAGCACCATGGAGCCATAAGAAGTGCATGCCAAGGATGACATCTCTCGAGCAACGCTGTAGGACTACGAAGTCTGTAGGATAAATACGGCCGTTAATAGTGACTCGCTGTGCAGATTCCTGCAGGCGTTACGAGATGACCTCCGGCTGTGAGGATTTCAGGGCCTTTCCAAGCTGTCCTAACTTTCTTTAACTTCGCGGCGAACGACCCTCTGATGACAGAATAGTCGGCTCCAGTATCGACGAGAGCGGTCACACTGGGGCCGTCGATAAGAACGTTGAGGTCGCTAGTTCGCCGTCTCGCATTACAGTTAGGGCGTGGCGTCGGGTCACGGCTGCGTCGGCTTGTTCCGCTGCTTCCATGTTGCGTCGTCAGGCCACCTTCGATAAGTGAGCTTTCGCCGTCAGGGCTTTGCCTGGTTGGCGTTGTGTTCGGAAAGCTCCGTCGCGGCGTCGTCGTCGTCGGAGGATCTTCGGTAGTTCGTCGCACAGCAACCACACCTCCACCACCGGTTGCTGCCCTTAGTTTCCCGGATACGGGCTAGGAGACCGGCCCCGCGTTGGGTCAGAGTACTGCCGGTGGTGCGGTGACGTGCGGCGGCTGGGCGATGGCAAACGCGAAGGGCTTCGTGGTGTCCACCGAGTTCCTGTCAGGTAGTCGGCGATGTCACGTGGTCGTTCTCCTGGCTGTGGACGCGGTGCAATGACGACGAAGTCACGGAGTCCCATCTGTCGGTACTGGCAACGGTGGTATGTGTGTCCGGCCTCGCCGCAGTGGTAGCAGAGCGGGCGATGGTCAGGGGTGCGCCAGACGTCAGTCTTCCTCGGTGTACTGCGCTGGGCCGCTGGCGAACGGTATGACGTCGGTGGAGGTGGTGGCGGCGGTGGCATCTGTCGACAGAAGTGCGATGGGGCGGCGTTTTGGCGTGGACGGGGATGAGCGTTGTAGCGCAGTGCAGCGGCGTAGCTCATAGCTTCCGGCTCGGGCAGCGGTGCGTGGGGAATTCGAAGCGATTGCCGAACTTCTCCTCGCGCAATGTCGGCAATTGAATCCTCTTGAGGCTGCGCCGAAGGCAACAGCTTGCGCAGCTCTTCCCGCACGATCGCTCGGATCGTTTCACGCAGGTCTCCGGAGTTACTGGCTTGAGCAGCAGCGCAGTTTGCAGTCAGGCGACGATTATACTGTCTGGTGCACATGTGCAGGGTCTTTTCGATAGTGGTCGCTTCGGCTACAAATTCTTGGACGGTTTTCGGTGGGTTTCTCATCAGTCCCGCGAAGAGCTCCTGTTGGACCCATCGCACAAGAAAATGAACTTTTTCTCCTCAGGCATGTCTAGATCAGCGTAACGGAAAAGTCGGGTCATTTGTTCTGTGAAGATGGCGACATATTCATTTGGTAGCTGAACCCGGGTCTCTAATAAAGCAGCGGCCCTCACTTTGCGAGCGACGCTCGCGAACGTTCGCAGGAATGCGCCGCAGAAAACATCCCACGTTCGGAGCGTGGACTTCCGATTTTCGAGCCAAGGTCCTTGCGGTGTCTTCCAAATAGAAGAACACACGACGCAGCTGTAGTCATGGTCCCAGTGGTTGAGGGCTGCCACACGGTCGTATGTTTCTATCCAGGACTCCGGGTCTTCGAAGGACGACCCATGGAAAATTGGTGGTTCCCTGGGTTGATGCATGACCATCGTGGGCTGGGACGCTGCGGTTGTCATTGTCGCTGCAGTCGCGGTCATGGCCTTGTTCTTCCGCGCCTTGTCTTGTAGAAGCCCGTACTCCGGTGGTAGCCCTTGCTGTCGGCGGCTTGTTCGCTTCTCCTGGTTGGCGTCGGTGTCTTCTCCGCGACGTGGGCTGGGTTCACGGCTTGACGGGGGTGTCCGGTACATGAACGAAGCAGCACCTCCACCAGATGTCACGGGGTCGTGACGTGGCCGAAGACAGGAGACTTCGTGTTGGGAATTAACTGTTTATTTGGGCGAACTTGTGCCCGGTAAACGGAAAGTCCAATTACAGCAGCAGTCTCGCACAGATAGCAGTCTCGGACTGATAGCGGCGAACAGAGCGTCGGCCTTCGATCAACAACTGACAAGTGGCGAAGCGCGTCGGCATTTATACTCTTGCCGTCGAATGTTATAGCGTTATTGCTGGTGGTGGCGTAGGTTCCAGAACAATCTGTACCGTTCGCACAGTGGGCGTGATCTTATCGAAATGATCTACTACAGTCCGGAACCTTCTCGAAAACTGCAGGCGCGGTTTGCGCTGAGAATCGTGTGGTGTTTTGGGACGATAACAAAAACTTGGGAAATGGAACGTGGCAGTATTGACATGCTACTAGAAGTGAAATAAATATTCAGAAGAGAGGCAGAATTATAAAAGAAATAAATATTGTGAACACATATGCAGTGCACAAGTAAAACTGATACTAGTATTTACAACTGAGACAAAAGATAAGTTCAAGCTTTTTTATATTGAATGGTAAATGAATAAAATTTTTGTTATAGGCCAGGTTTTAACAGACATTTTATCAACTCTGAAACCTGCTGCTGTTTTGAACAGCTGAGCATCGGACCTATTATTCGGCGTAATAGCTCACATCACAAAAAGCTTATACAGTGCACAACCTCCCCCCCCCCCCCCGAAAAAAAATCTGGAACTCATACCGCAAATAAAAAGGCAGACATGTGCACACAGGACCTAATTCTTTCTTTCTTTAATTTTTCTTTATTTCTTTCTTGCTTTCATTCATTCATTCATTCATTCATTCATTCTTTCTTTATTTCTTCCTTTTTTATTCTTTCTTATCATTTCTTTTTTTCCTTTCAATACCTTTCTTTCTGAGTTTATCTTACTTTACTTGCATCTTGGTCATTGTCTTTTTTTTTGCACTCTTGCTTTTTTTCTTTTCTTTTCTGTTTGTCTCTTTCCTCCTTTCTTTTTTCTATCTTTCTCTTTCTTCCTTTGTTTCTTGTTCTTTCTTTTATTCTTTCTCTTTCTTTCTCTTTTGTATCTTTCTCTTTTTTGTTTACATTTTTTTCTTTATGCTTTCTCTTTTTTTCACTACGTCGATGCTGTGCCAACTGCGCCTAATTTGAGAAAATCTTTAATAAAGTCCACATTAGGCACAATGCAAACTGCATTCATCCAGCTGGCATTATGCTCAATGTGAACTATAGTGAAGCTCTCTAAAATGAGGGATTATTCCTGTGAGATGTACAAACTTCAGTGGTCTGAAAATATTTCTAACGCAAAGGGTACCTTTTTAATGTAACAATTTATATATAATATCATCATATATTGCGTTATCTTAGAAGGCAGGCAATACAAAAAGATATTTGGGAATTTTTTGAGGCATTCAAGGTAGAAAAACTGAAGTACCATTGCTGAGTTTCTATCACGTCACGCGAACACCTTTGCTTGATAAGTAAACCAAATTTGGTACTAAAATATGACACGGTACTCTCAGAATTTAGAGTAGCAGCAGAAGCTCAAAACTAACAATGGAGTTTCGCATCCATCTAACCATCCTTCCCTCTGGCGACATGCGGCAGAATTCAGAAGGCTCCCGCCTGGCCAAAAGCCTTTTTCTTTCCATTATATTTCATCGATTCGGTGTTTACAGTGCAATATATAGGCACAGTATTTTAAGAATACCTTTTAAATGGGGGCGAAAATGACTAGAAAGTTTATAATGGTGTACCCGAAGCACACATGAGAAGAAATCATTCTTTCAAAGTTAGATACCTAATCTACTCTAAGCCCAGAGCAAAGAACACTCTGAAAGATCTCCAGCTGTCCCTTCTTTGTGTGTGCGAACTGTCTTTGAGCCCACTCTGCCTAATATTGGCAAAACAAGGGCTAAAAAAGTGATAATTAATCTTCGCAGACACAGAAGCTTTGTACTTGGGAGACGTTGTATATTTGTCACTGAAAGTTTACTCAGCGCAGCTGACAGGTGACATGACCACCATTACAACATAAAATTCCTTCATCAGAAGATGGGTTGTGATGACAGAAGCAGCCACGTGTTGGCTGCGTCTCATAAAAGATTTCTTTCTTTCTTTCTTTCTTTCTTTCTTTCCTTCCTTCTTTCTTTCTTCTTTCTTTATTCTTTGTTTCTTTCTTTCTTTCTGTGTAGGCATGAAGTGCGGGCAAGATCACAAATGAACCAGGGTTGTATGGCACAGTATAAAAGTGCCGAACGGTCCCCTTCATCGGTCAGGCTATTGAACGGTTTCATCTTAAGTCTCTGAATTCAATACACCAAAGTGTTGCAAGAAATGATATGCGCAGCTATATATACAGTGGGAAAATTCACAATCACTTGGCATCAGGGCCGTAAAGCCCCAATGGAGTCGGTGGCGACGTTTAGCTCCTTAATGGTTAGTATCCACTGACATACTTAGTAGCGTCACGTATGGATTTTATGTTTAGCCATCATAGAAACAACGAATCCGGTGGTCTGGGTGACATAGATTAGTTTTGTACTTTATTCTGAGATGTCAAGAGAAAGCAAAGTAGACGCATCCCTGTTGCGGAATGAAAATCGCCTCCGTGAATTCCAAATCGCGAGGGATAACTTTGCGTCATGTTACCTTAGTGACTGCTTTTCGTTATGTCGATCTTGTTCTGATAGTCAGTGAAAGCGTTGTGCTGCATATCCTATGCAAGGCTACAACAAAGCAATATGACAGAAAACATCACTTTCTTTTTCTCCTCTATCTGTTTATACAATTACTTCAAAGCAGGAGATGGTAAGCAGCAGACACTGCTATTATACCTGCAGAACCATAAAATTATGCCACATTTCAATTTATCCAGCAATTTGTTTACTAGTGTTGCGCTACTCAAAAATGTTTTTCCAAACTTTGCCACAAGTTCCCAAGTGAAGGTTAACGCGTTTGTTAGTTAAAAAGACCCAGAAAGAGAGAGAGAGATGGTGATGTAGGGGAACTGCTTCAGAGGAAAGTGCCGCCATGCAGTGTTGTATACAGGTTTATCTATAACAGAAACGATGGATAGTTTCTCGTTTTTTTCTAAATTCTCGAACGAGTTCCTATTTACAAGTTCATAAAAGTAAAAAAAAGGGAACTCGTTACAGTTACATTTCGAAAATTAGAACGTGTCTCTACATTGACGTCATATTTGACTGTTTAAATAATTATATACTGTTTTATGCTTTCAAGGCAAAATCAAGCAAGCAATGTATAGCTCCCATCGGGCTGAATATATCATACGAATTTAACATTGCTTACATAAGTTTATACGTAGGTAAAAAGATTGTAATTAAATGCTTCAAATTTTGTACAGACCACTGGCCAAATATATCGAGATGCAGTGGTCGTGCTCGTCTATTTCAAGTCCAAAACATGTGGCAGTTTTCACGAAGGTCATCAAAGGCGCCGTCGGCATACTGCAGTTGAGATATTCAAATAGATATGTCTAGAGGCGCACCAATATAACTAAATTTCTTGCGATGGAAACCGCATCGAATGCGACAATATTTAAGATTTAACGAGTGCTGATTCATTATCTAAGTGTGATAAGAACATTCGATCTATAGCATTCACTTTGATCACTAAGTAAAATGCTCTGTTCTTTTTTAGTCAGTATATATCTGTATATTTAGTTATCTATCATTCTCTGTCTTTCTTCGGATCGTGAATACAGGGTCTCGAATTTCGTCTCGTGGAAAACTTTATTCAAGAAAAGAACGAGAATTTTTTTGCTCTTTTTGTGCGCATTTTTCCGCTCTATCGGAGTTATTGCATCGTATGCTAGACATATCAGCGCCCGTCTTCTTAAAGCAAAGCAGATGAAGAGGAAGGCAGCGATGACGAAAAGTGCGCGTCCCTGTTTATGATGACGATAATTTTCTTTCTACGACACACGAAAACCCTGAGCATAAATGCTAAAATCTGATTGATTGATATGTGGGTTATAACGTCCCAAAACCACCATAGGATTATGAGAGACGCCGTAGTGGAGGGCTCCGGAAATTTCGACCACCTGGGGTTCTTTAATGTGCACCCAAATCTGAGCACATGGGCCTACAACATTTCCGCCTCCATCGGAAATGCAGCCGCCACCGCCGGGATTTGATCCCGCGACCTTCGGGTCAGCAGCCGAGTACCTTAGCCACTAGACCAACACGGCGGGGTAGTGCTAAAACCTATAACAACGAAAATGCACGCTACAGCGACGAGCGATGTGACGTACATCAGCTTCGCGCTAACCGCAGCTTGCGCAGACAAACCTCAATCACGCGACGGCTTCTGCGAGCGAACTCCGCTATTGCTGGCATGAAGCAGTCTACTGTTACCAAAATTGTCCCGTTGTCGGCGGTATGCAATTTACAAATAAATGGTGTTTTTGCATAATGGAACAAGAGGTGTTTACTATTGCGTTGCAGCACCTATTTTAAATATTCGCGGGAGGAAACGACGAACAGAAAATCGAAGTAAACGGCTGCACGTGCATAAACACTACGTCATTACTTCGTTGTGCACACGTGGCTCGGGTGGAGAGGAGGTCGAGATTTCGTGACACATGGAAACAACTGCAACTACGTGAATAACGTACTTAATCTACCGGCGCTTTGAGCACAGCATATTTGGGCGATGGGCGACGGTTTTCGAATATGAAAAACGGAACTATCACGCCAAAACAACCAGGCGACACGTCACGCGTACGCTCTCTTTCGTCCCTCGTAGCATTGCTCGTCGGTGTCGCGTGCATTTTCGGCCATCCATTTGTCCATCGCTCCATCCATCCGTCCGTCCATCCGTCCGTCCGTCCGTCCGTCTGTCTGCCTGTCTGTCTGTCTGTGTGTCAGTCTGTCTGTCTGTCTGTCTATCTATCTACTCCTATCCAACTAGAGCACGCATCGGACGGACGCTTTGCCCTCCGTGGATATGCAGTGAATTTGTTGTTATAACAGCCCCATCTATCCTTTTTATACAGCAAGTATACGTAATTCCCTAACGTCATCTAGTGATATTGTCACAGTCTCGTGACGTGGTCGAAGGCAGTAGACTGGATGTTGAGATCCAACTGTTTATTTGGGTGAATCTCTGCGCAATAAACAGAAAGTCGCATTAATATCGCAGACTTGCCCAGTTAGCAGATTACGGAGCGTCGGTCGTCGACCAACTGGCCAGCGGTAAAGCGCGTGAGAATTTAAACACGACTCAACGAATATTATAGCGTTATCTCTAGCAGCCACGCAGGTTTAGAATAACCTGTAATGTTCGCGAAGTGGGCGTGATCTTAAAGAAATGATCTTCTATAGCCCTGAAGCTTTTCGAACACTGCAGTCATGGTTTTTGCTGAGAATTACGTGCTACATGCGTAACAGGGCGATAACAAAACTTGTAGAAGAAACAAGGTATTACCTTCGTCAGAAAAAAACATTGTCCTGATGCTTAAAACAAAGACGGGAGAAAAATGCATGTAACAAAAAGTAACAATAAAGAAAAAAAGTTCATCAAAAGGTACAAGCAACTAGGCACAATTATAAAGAAACAGCAAAAAACTATGGACCATCTCTCCGAAGAGAACACTGGTGGGATGAAAAGCAGCAACGGTGCACAAGGCATTGACGCGGTAGAAACGGGTGTCGACGTGGGTGCTGGAAGAGCGGTTTGAAGTGAAACTTGGTGTAGCGTTTACTCGAATAAACGACTGTTTGAAACGCGAAAATACGGGAGGCGGGACGCATTGAAGATGCTTGCACTCGGCTACCTTGGCTCGCTCTTTGTCGGTGTTATCGAACACGATCGGTGTTCTTGACTCGCACATCATCGGCGTCGCTGGTATTCCACCGCCAACGCTTGCGTTCAGCTTCCCTGGCTCTCGCCTCGTCAGTGTTGACGTCACCATTCGCGAACGCTATCGGCTTCGCTAAACCACGCAACACCGGCGAGAGCCGGGAAAGATACGCGCACACTAACGGGAAGCATTCCACGATAGTGTCCGACCCGTGGGCGCTATAGCGCCGCAAGCAGGGGCGCATTGTCCGCACTTTCAGCGCCGCGAGATTCATGAGGCACGTGCAGCACCCGCATCCGCCTGCTCGCGGCTTCTTCTCGCCAACAGATGGAGAGACGTGGCAAGGCTGAGATGATGTTCACGTGAGGAGTGGGCTTGAGCTTGGCGAGTGGTGGAGAGGGTGAAGCTAAAAAAAGCTGACACGCGGCGAGCGCGTGGCAGGCGAGGGAGGCATGTACTGCTAGGAGGGCGTGATCTACTTGGCACCGCTCCGACACCTGCGGTGAGGTGATCGGTCTGGACGGAGGGACAGCATTATAGAAGCTAGTCAAAGAGATGCTTTGCATCTAATGTTAAAGCTCGTTAACATGCATGTAACGGTTTGAGGTGCATTATATGGACTAGTTCAGGTCGTGCATGTCGTCGTTGTGAGTTCGTGATGGGGTCCGGGAAAACCTCGTAGTCGAGTGCACCGAGACGTCAAACTACCATGTACGGTCCGAAGTACCGTCGCCGAAATTTTTCACTCAGGCTTCGTCGGCGTATCGGCGCCCATAAACAAACGCGGGTAGCGGGTTAGTAATCTACGTAGCTTTGTCGAAGATTCTAAAGCGGGTGTTGGTTGTCTGTCAAGTCTTCATGCGCAGACGGGGGAGTTTACGAGCTTCTTCAGTGCACTAAAGTTAGATGGTGACGTGAAGACATTCTTCATCAGCAACGATTGGTAGCATGGCGGTGAGTGTCGTTACCGGCTTCCTTCCGTAGACTAACTTTTATGAAGATATCTGCGTCGTCCCCTGCACCGCCGTGTTGTATACAAAGGTCACGTATGGAAGGATGGTGTGCCATGTCTTGTGTTGGACGTCAACGTACATGGCCGGCATGTGGGCTATAGTCCTGTTTAGCCGCTCAGTGAAGTCATTGGTCTATGGATGGTATGCTGTCGTCCGGCGGTGGTTTGTATCACTGCCAAGATCGCCTGACTTAGGTCAGTAGTAAATGCTGTTCCTCTGTCGGTGATGAGAACCTCTGGCACGCCGTGACGTAGGACGGTGTTTTCGACGAATAACCCAGCTACCTCGGATACACTGCTTTTGGGCAGGGCTTTTATCTCAGCGTAGCTGGTGAGGTAGTCGATAGCTACGACAGATCACTTGTTTCCGACAGCCGACGTCGGGAACGACCCTAGTACGTCCATAATGATCTGCTTGAACTGTCGGTGAGGTAGTTCAATGAGCTGCAGAAGTCCCGCTCGCCTTGTGAGCGGTGTCTGCGTCGCTGGCAGTGCCGGCATGTCCTCACGTATCGAGTGGCATCAGCGTTAAGATATGGCCAGTAGTACCTTTATTGTATCCTTACGAGCGTGCAGAAAACACTGAGGTGTCCTACCGTCGGATGGTCGTGCAGGGACTGGTGGAGTTCTGGTCGCAGAGCTGATGGTACCACAAGGAAGTTCTTGGCTCGAAGTGGCGAGAAGTTCTTCTTTTGAAGAGGGCTATTTCGCAGCAAGAACAGCGCAAGTGTGCGCTTGAATACCTTCGCAAAAGCGGATGTCCTGCTCTCGAGGTATTCTGTTAGGCTCCTAAGTTGAGGGTCAGCTCGCTGACGTTCAACAAAGTTGTTAGCAGTTATTCCCCGAAAGTAGTCGTTAGCCAGGTCGTCGGGTGGTGGTGGGTCGACAGGGGCGTGAAAGAGGCAGTCCGCGTCGGAGTGTTTTGTGCCAGACTTGTAAACGATGGTAATGTCATATTCTTGAAATATCAAGCTCCATCGGGCGAGGTGACCTAAAGGGTCCTTCAAGGTAGCTAGCCAACACAGGGCGTGGTGGTCGCTCACAACTTTGAGTAGCCTGCCAAAGAGGTAGGAGTGAAACCTCGACCTAGCCCAGGTGATGTCAAGGCACTCCTTTTCCGTTGTGGAATAATTGGCTTCTGCTTTGGATAGCGACCAGCTAGCATAACTAATGACATTTTTTTAGTCGGTCAGTTCTCTGTACAATTATGGTGCCGAGTCTTAGACTGCTTGCGTCGGTGTATATTTCTGTGTCTTGGAATTTGTCAAAATGCACATGTAACGGAGCCGTCTGCAGGTGTTGTTTTAAATCCTGAAGTGCTTCTATCTGTGGCGTTTTCCCCATCAACTCCACATCAGTCCTGGTAGGTTAGTGAGGGGATCGGTAATGGGGGCGACGTGTTTGACGAACCACCTGTAGTAGGTGCACAGGCCAAGAAATCGGTGCACTGCTTTCTTGTCAGTTGGCGGCGCGAAGTCGGAAATTGGGGCAGTCTTCCGGGGGTCGGGACGCACTCCAAACTTGCTAATCACGTGTCTCAGGAAAAAGAGCTCTTTGTGCACAAATCGGGACTTTTCTGGCTTCAGAAAAAGTCCGGAGGTCTTGATAGCTTCAAGATTTGATGTGCAGCTTCAAGGCACCGGAGATGCTCGTCGAATCTCGATGTAAACGCGACGACGTCGTCTAAGTACACAAGGCAAGTCTGCCATTTATATCCTGCCAGTACTGTATTAATAATGCGTTGAAAAGTTGCTGGCGCCGAGAGAAAAGGCTACAGGGCATGACTTTAAACTCTAACACGTCATAATGTGTTATGAACGTAGTCTTTTTTCGGTCTCTTTTGTCGACTTCAATATGCCAATAGCCATTCTGAAGGTCTTTCGACTAAAATTGCACAGCACTTCCACCAGATACCACAGAGTTCTGACGTGGCTGTAGGCCACGTTACGATCCCATGACATTTGGTGGAGGTGTTGGGTATGTTGATACCAGACGTTGGCATCAAACTATTTATTTAGGCAAGCCTGTGCCCGGTAAACGGAAAGTCGGATTACATTAGTAGACTTGCACTGATAGCGGTGAACGGAGCATCCACTGTCGATCAACTGACAAGCGGTGCAGCGCGTCGTCATTTGTACACAAGTTGTCCAACATTCCAGCGTTATTGCTAATGGCCACGCAGGTTACAGAATAATCTGTTATGGAACTGAGCTTGATCAACAAAATGATCTACCGAAGTCCCGAAGCTTCTCGAACACTGCAAGTGTGGTTTGCGCTGAGAATTACGTACACTGTAACAGGGGCGATAACAAAACAGTTTTTAGATATTTCCAGGGGCATATACACACAACGCCATCTGTTGAGCGAGTCATTACCTAGAGGTGGTTACATATATTACATACAAACAAAGGAGAGAACGACCCACACACTCCGCAGCTTCGCCCCTAAAAATAAACTATTCCCCCCACATGTGGTCAGTCACGGTGTATTTCGCTTCCTGGCGCCCTCGACGGGCGCTTTGGCGTAAAAAGCAGAATGCAACACAGTCACGCGATAGGCGAGCGGTACGTTTTCGCGTCTCCCATGGTTGCCCTTCCACCCTGTTCTGCGTGATGTGCTTCGTGAGCGCACCTGTTGAATGCCTTGGAACGTTTACAGCCTTCCTAAACATAATGTGTTACTGTTATATCGACACTGAATGAAACTATGGCCTTCCTCTTTTCCTGCAAAAAAAAGAAAACTATAGTTACTGGAACGTCATTTCTTGTAACACCGTTCCGTAGAACTGCCACCATGAGAGAGTAGCAGGTGGATAGCTGTATAGGAGCATAGAATTTTATTCCTGCAGGGATCTTAATTTATCTGCCCATGCGATTGGACGCTAACAAAATGCCAGCTTATTCCATACAAGTGAAACTTCGTTTTCCTTTCTGGATTATTTGTCGCCTCCACGTGATCTCGGCGCAACTGATTCTCGCATTTTGATTGTAGGTGTACTTGTCCAAGAGAAATTTTTTTTTAAACTCGAAGCATTTCTTAGTGAAATTGAGTGACTTTGAGCGTATCTATCTATCTATCTATCCGCCTACGACCTTTATCTCTCCTGGCCGTTTCGATAATTGGCTCTATACCGAAATTGACGTGGCATAACATGACTGTATGCCGAGCATAAGTGACTAGTCATAACATGAAAATCTTAGCATACATGTCATGAATGTCATGGTTTACATGTCATGATCTTGCTTCTCTTGCGGTGGTTTCGTTCACAGGGCATCATGCAAAGCTGGTATGGTATGACATCAATAGTTGGCATGGTATGACATCCACGCATTTTATGGTGCTGAGAAACCCGGGACTCTGCATTCCAAGCGACCCGACGGAGGGACTTCACACGCAGCGAAGATGGAGTGCAACAAAGGCAAGAGAATGACTCAGCGAGCTCTGTGCAAGCATTAACGAAACAAAGCACGGCAACTGATTGACTCCAAACATTTCGTCTCATCGGATCTTTGTTTGGTACATGACAAGCTGATGGCATGCAACGGAGGCCTCCGAGCACTCAACTTAGAGCTGGCAGCACACATAACCGTGACCAAGCGACAGACGATTAGGCCACCGTAGCAGGCAATGAGGACAACGCTGCTGCTACGCTGTCGTTGCCTAGTCACTATGTGTAGGAGCTCAAGGCTTTGACGTCCAGGATTCCCGACAGTGCGGCCACCAACATTGGGAATGAAAGTATTGCCACTGCAGGGGGCCGTGTCCTTGGTGATCAGATGAGACACTGGCTCGTCGGCTCTCGTCTACCAAAGCTTGAGCTGCTTCACTTCAATGGAAGGCGACCGCAGTGGCTACCTTTCTGGTATATGTTCAGAAACGTGGTTCACGAAAACCACAGCCTATCGAACAGACCATTGCTTTCGCTCCTCTCTACCGACGAAGAACGAAGATACTTTTATTCTACACGCCATACGCGAATGGTGCGCTCGCGGTCGTTTCGCTAGGCTCACATATAAGAAATTTGTTATTACGTGGCGTCAATGGATTACGAAAGTGTATGACTTGTGCAAACACAAAATCATGACACGCATGTCATGTAAGAACATGACTACAAGCCACAGTCATGTGCTTGCGACCGCTTCACTAGCTTCACATATAAAAAATTTGGTATTAAGAGGCTGGAACGGACGGCGAATGTAAACGACACGTACAAACATGATAGCGATGAAATGCATGTTATGCCAAACACGACTACAAGATACGCTCCTAGTGCGTTCGTGGCAGTTTCGCTAGCTTGACATATACGAAATTTGATGTTACGTGATGTGAATGAATGACGAAAGCATATGGTGGTGCAAACATGATATTCATGACATGCGTTCAATTTAAGAACATCACTACATAGTACGTAGTCATGTAAGAACATATAAGAAACGGCCACAAGCGCTTGATGAGCATGGTATGAAGTAGTACCATGTTCATCAAGCGCTTGAGGCCGTTTTGCAAGCTTCAGATATGGCACATTTGGTATTACGTGACGTGAATAGACGACGAAGGTAAATGACACGTCCTAATATGATAATTATGACATCTATGTCATGTAAAACATGACTACAGGGTACGTTCACAGCGCGCTCGCAGCCGCTTCGGCAGCTTCACATTTAACAAGTTTGGTATTATGTGACGTGAATGGATGACGAGGGTATATGACTGGTGCAAACATGATAATTATGACATGCGTGTCATGTCAGAACATGACTACATTCCACGTTTATTATGCACTCGCAGCCATTTCGCTAGCTTCACATATACCAAATTTGGTATTACGTGACCGGAACGGACGGCGAAAGTAAGTCACACGTCCAAACACGATAATAATGATATGCGTGTCATGAAAAACATGACCACATGCTACGCTCATAGCGTGCTCACGGCTGTTTCATTAGCTTCACATATACTAAATGTGGTATTACGTGACACGAACGGACGACAAACACAAATGCCAAGCGCAAACATGGGGAATCCTGACATGGAAGTCATGTACAGCATAATTTACATGCCTACCACTACTTGTGCTGGTATTTCAAATGTTAGTGGTTCCGTCGTTACGTAACTCTAAACAACATCTTATCCAGATTCCTGAGTGCAAGGAACATTTATACTTGTGTTTGCTCTGTTTTACGGTGTGCTACATCCGTGTGCCGCGTAACGTTGTGCTTATTCTAAAGTGACATAATAACCTTCCTCATTCGTGCTTCGCATATCATGGATTCCCACTGTACATGAAATCTGGCAGTTTTTAACTCACGAAAAATAGAAAACGAGATGCGCATATAAAAAGAACACCTTCTTTATTACTTTTTTTGCTTCCAAACGATTGTACGCTTTGCCTCACAGATCTTACGCGGCACTGTGTGCCTCGTGACAGTGTATTTGGATTGGAAGAGCCGTGGTTATGGAGCGCGTCGTTCGAGTAAGCGTCTTCGGAGGCAGTTTCGAGGGGTGAGGATGGAGCGCACTCATAAATGCATTGAGAGGGGCTGGCCGTATATACATACTACGAGAACTCCACATGGCATGCATTATGGATACGCGACGAGACCCTCTTTTGACGCGTGATAAGCCTTGTTTGGCCAGAGAGAGAGAGAGGCATTGGCTAATGCGAAGGAGAAGAAAAGCTGGTGGGTCTAGAGAGGTTATACTGGCGCCTCATAAAAGAGAGAAAAAGGAGGACGAACAACTACTCGCTCTCCAGCATCAGCGATGGTGTTAGGGACGAAGACAGAAGGCCGGCCGCAACACAAGCGCCAAACTGCTCTCGAGCCATAAATCTCTTTTGCGCTCATGCTAAATTGATAGGAGGCGCAACGGGTGCGCGCTTCTACCTGCCTAATTGAATGACGTCAACGAACGGCGAAGAGGGGGCACCGATGGTCGTGGAAGGGTGTCGCATGATACGTATTGCAAGTTGGCTGACGGCGTGTAGAGAGGGAGAGGTAGATTTGCATACAGATCTGTTGCTTTCTCTCGGTCGACCAGGGCCGAACGAAGGATTGCCTGCAGCCACTGTCTTCGCGAGGTTTTCGAGTGCGTGAAGGCGGGTGAGGAGCGTCAACGTCGTGGCTGAGTCACCTTTTATGTATAGTAGTGCTCGTTTCTATAGGCTGAAGCTTGTTGTCTTTTACTTACGCGTTCGACGAGGGCGAAAAATGGCTGCGAGATTATATTCCATAAGCAAGTCGGTTGGTCGCCACGCAGCGGATGGGACGGCGTAAAGCTTAGGGGTGCAATCTAGCAAATGGACTGACGAGGTGCGAGAGCTCTGCCGGCGGGACTGAATAGATGGCGGGGGAAATGCGGCGGGGATCATCGGGGCACGCTAAATTTACAGATTGTCTGCAGTGCGGTGCAGCAGACGTTGACGCGGCCGCCGGCGACAGCGCGGGGTGCGTGAAGCTGTTTTAAGCTAGCGTTCCTGACGAGACGTCCTGCGTGCGAGAGAGTCGTTTCTTTGGCATCCATCTACACGCCCTGCGGGCTATATGTAGGTGCGACGGCCATTTGCGAAAATCGCCATGCACCGCTTTTTAAAACAAAACCACAGACACAAAAGGCGGCAAACAGGTGTCAATTACGGATCTTCTAGTTTGCGCCTCGCGAGGTCAGCCACGTGTGGCCATAGCATGCGCACAGTCTTACACTATAAAAAAAACCGTGATAGCCGAAAGAAAAAAAAAACAAGGCGTAATACATCAAATGTGGCACGGGTTAGGTGCATAGAATTCCGTTATCTTAATGTAAGACATTCGCGAGTTGAAACGTGGGTGCCGACTAAGTGATTGCGCGCTGGAACACGAACCTCTCTCTAAAGGGACCCTGAAATGGTTTTCATGATTTTTCACCAACACATTGGGCTAGTAGACCAAGTCCCAAAGGTAATTAGGAGACAGGTTGGAAATCTCTGAGTAAACTGTGCAAATTATTACAACGTTTTAAAGCTGCGAATCACTCGAGATCACTGCTAATCGCTGCGACTCGGCCAAACGCGTTTTAAACCGCTCATAAATCAAGCGACACGCTCTTGCCTATTGACGTCAACGTTTTGAGCGGCTCTAATCGGCTGTGGAATGCGCAGCTCAGGAATTTCTTTTCTAACAAACAGGGAATAAATGTTGTTCGTAATTTGTAAAACAGATTTTAATTTATTTTGCTTCAAAATTTTCCGCAAAGTGAACACGATCACAGTTTACAACTCAGCTTTGGGACTTCCGGCACACGGTGGGCGTTGTCTGCTTGAATATCGCACGCTCCATGTTGACGTCAGCTGCGTGACTAGTTGGTATCACGCGGTTGTTGTGATATCATGAATTAAACTTGCTGCGTTGTGGGCTGCAAGTCATGTCCAGCGATTGGCGACCCGTGAAGGTACGAGACCGTGTGCCTCGGAAAGGCAACAGGCGCACCGAGTGGCTGCAGCGCATCAGATGACCCGTATCAGCTCGGCGGCGGGATTTAAGCGTATGCGGTCGCCACCTGAAGCCGCAAGACGTGCTTATTTGGCATTAATATGAAGAGGTATTCTCTCGAAACCGACGCACTGCCGTCTTTGTTCCTTTCCGGCGGAAAGGTAAGTGCAGGGTCGATCCTGATCGTGCCACACGCACTGAAAGCGTTGTTGCACGTGTGCGTTCAGAAGATTCAATTTAACCTCGTCAATTATAACTATAACAAATGTGTCTCTTCAATGCATTGTAGAACCCTTCACAATGATTCAATACATGCTGAGAAACTTTCACCGGTTCGGGATTTACAGAACCGACTATAAAATAACAGGCTGCCTGTGAATCCAAAACTATTCTTTTGAAACGACTGCACAAGTTTATACGTCGCAGGGCTAGATGAAAAGTCCAGGTTCAAGTGTACGGCATGCATGTTACCTACACAATGAACTCAAATAAAGCCCCGCAATAGTGCAACACGTGTTCGACGGCGTTGATAAGGTATACAGCCCGATTGCTCGTGTTGTATTCATGCCGAATAGCAATAGAACGGCACGCTGTAAAATCGTTTCGCAGTGCTGGCGTCCACAGCGCGTTGAAGGTAAAGCTTCAACTGTAGCGCATATATGCTTTTGTATTTTATTTGTTCATTTATTTGCAGGTGTGAATGCACTTTTATGTATGTGTAAAGGCAGCCTTGCAAGAGAAAGCGTGCCGATTGTCCCGCCACGGTGGTGTAGTGGCTAAGGTACTCGGCTGCTGACCCGCAGGTCGCGGGATCGAATCCCGGCTGTGGCGGCTGCATTTCCGATGGAGGCGGAAGTGGTGTAGGCCTGTGTACTCAGATTTGGGTGCACGTTAAAGAACCCCAGGTGGTCGAAATTTCCGGAGCCCTCCACTACGGCGTCTCTCGTAATCATATGGTGGTTTTGGGACGTTAAACCCCACAAATCTATCAATCAATAAAAGCGTGCCGATTGATTGGTGGTTTAGTTCATCGACTGTGCTTAGGGAAATTCTTTTAAAGCTCTTATGGCTGCTCACGGGACCGATTATGAGCATGCTGCTTTACGTTGTAGCATATCATGCGGGAAAATGAAGAAGACAAGAAATATTTGCACCGCAGTGGCTCTTAAATGAAGACAAGAAATATTTGCACCGCAGTGGCTCTTCATTGATAACTTAACTCTATAACTGCAATACTCCCTTTGTTAACGTCCCAATGCATGATCACCAAATGACAGCAGTGCAACCAAATGTTGGCTTCACATCTAACAAAGAGAACATAGCAGCTTATAAAAGAAAAAAAATTGGCAGCATATCCACGCAGTGAATGATGGAGAGTGGCGCGAAGGATTCGTCTGTCCATTTGTTCTTGCTTCCGTCCGTCCATGCGTCCATCCGCCCGTCCGTGCGTGCGTCTGTTTGTGTGTCCGTCCCTGCGTTCGTCCATGGATCCGCCCCTGCGTCCGTCTATGCGTTCATCCATGCATCTGTCTCTGTGTCTGTTCGTCCATCTAATCAACACTCCAAGTACCACCATATCGCATCTTTTCATCATATATTCCCCATATAGAAGCACCACCATTCAGCGGACATTGAAAGGACTATACGTGAGGTGGCACACGCACACTTTTTTACGGCCTGCGCTTCGGATCTACTTCCCACCTCTAACCACCTCGAGTTCATGGTATATACTAGTTCACTGTATTCATGGCACTGCGGCATATACTAGTTCACTGTATTCATGGCACTGCGGCCCAATGCTCGCTAAACCTTTCTAGAACCATGGAGGTTACGCCCAGCGAGTATAACGTAAAAACCTTTTCCTGTCAGATAGTGCTCAACGTACATGCCAATGGCTGCTAATGGGTAATGAGAGACAGGAGAATTCGGCTTTTACTTCCTTACGGCTTGCGCTTCGTATCTACTTCCTACCTTTAACCACCTCGCGTTCATGGTATATACTAGTTCATTGTATTCATGGCACTGCGGCTCCACGCTCGCTAAATCTTTCTTAAACTAAGGAGGTTACACCTAGCGAGTATAAAGTAGGAACCCTTTCTTGTCAGATAGTGCTCTATGTACACGTCAATGGCTGCTAATGGAGATCGCAGCGTGCGCGTTAACTAAAAGCTGAATGCTCCTGTCTCTCATTTCCTATTAGCAGCCAGCAGCATGTACATTGAGCACTATTTTTCATTGTTTAACAAGGCACAGAATAAATCTCTCACTGGCACCACCTTGGAGGTCAAAAAGTTATACTTATTACACCCTACAACGACTATGAGGGACGAACGTGTGCCGCTTGAAGGAGCTTCGCCCCTAAAAAATAACAGCAGATTAGTAGAAATGCACGCAGAAGTAATGTGCTTATTCTATCCGAGACGTGAAAAAAAACTGCCCAAGGAATTTTTATACCAATACAATAAACTCTCCAACCTCCTTTGGTACTATACTAGATTTCTTGGCAGTGAGTTTTCCGTACACACATCAAAAACAATTCATGCTATGTACATGAAATGATTGCACACAAAATGTGTGAATGGAATCTAGAAGTGTGGCAGCTTGGGCTAGTTGGTATGACATGACGATACGTATAGCGAGAGAACACAACGACGACGCAGAGAGTGTCCTTCGTGTCCTTCTTGTCTCTGTGTCATCGTTCTGTTCTCGCGCTATAACTATCGTCGTGTGAATGAAAATGCAAATACCACACATAAAATTATTGTCATTCATTGAGTTTTTCGTAAAAGAAACTGCTGTTTCTTTCAGCATCACACACTGCCCCAAAAAAGTGTAGAGAGTGTGGCCCAGTCTTGGAACCTTTTGCTAGCCAGGTTAGCCTTGCTCTGTTTGTCTATATAGGCACTGCACAAGATTCATATTAGAATCTATATTCATAATTGAAAACTTTGTTAAAGCACACTAAACAACAGACGGCCTAAAACACTAAAAAACAGCGCTTGCAAGCGCTGTTCTTGTCAGCCTCTTCTGTCTTCCGTTTTTTTAGTGCGCTTCAACAAAATGTTCAATGATAAGCGTAATCCAACTGGCCCAACTTGCCATCTTGCTGGAATGTATACGTGTTGTATAGCATTGCTGTGAAAAATAACTCAGTAACATCTTCCTTATGCAGCCACACACTGTGCAACTAGCTGATGCCAGATAAGGCAGCTCAATTTTCACAGATGGCAGCTCCCAGATGAGATATTATTTTGTGTTCTTCGAAACATAACTTGGCATTATGGAAGTTATATTGAAAACCAGAAGCATTTTATTATTCCTAAGTGTGTTGTTGTTTAAAACAAAGAAAAGCTATATTGTATAAAGTGATTTTAATACCACTTGGCCAGAAAGACAGTGTGATGAATAATATATAGAGTTTAGCTAAACTGCACGTGTAACATAATATGGTTATTCACACCACCTCATATTCAGACAACCACACAAAAAACTCTGCGCAAGGCAACCACGAGTGCAGTGACAGCTCGGAACTCAGAAGACAGTGGAATTCCGGTCCATCGGTAAGTTGACCTAAAGGTTGAAAAATGCACGTATGAGGCATAAAATGTACAGCAGCTGCCCAGTTACAGGATTCATGCCTAAGCTTCTAAACAAAGAAAACTAGCAGGAAAGAATGCATGATGATGAACAATTGAGCATGACAGCAATCAAAGAAGTTCTGTTTATTTGAGTGTATCATAACCATTTCAGCTACGCAGGTGAACATGACCCTGAAGGTGCTCGTTTCGGCCAATACACAGACAGCAGCTGCCTTCACCACAGAAGCTGCAGTGCAGACACAGTGTGGTGCTTCTTCACATGAAGCAGCAGTAGCAGCTTCAGCCGATGTTGCTTCAGTGCCACAGCTCCCAGCAGGTTTCAGGCCTCTCGGTGTCTCAACACCTGTCCGAATGAATGGATTTTCCTTCGCCGAGAAAGAAAACTCAGCTGCTGAAACATATATCCAAATGGACGCATCGTTCCCTGCTGAGGAAGAAAAGCAATCTGCTGAAGTTGACATTACATACTTGCCCTCATTCGGCGAGAGTTTCTGCAGGTATTGCGAGAATTACTATTTGGTGGACAAACCAACAAAGTTGTACGCTTTTACAATACCAGATGCTTAGTGATTCAGTGATCTTTATTATGTGATGGGCATGTAGTCACAAATTATTCCACACACTGAAACCGCCACTTGAGACAGTTATTTTCTGGGGTTGTGTCTGCCTTTTCATGTTTGCAACAGAGGAAGTTGAGCCCCTTAGTTTCCTAAAACATTTTACTTCAGAGTATTAGTTCATGTCAGTTCACGTATCTTTGCCAAAACACAAATGCTCCATTCTGCAGTGCATGCTCACTTTCCCTATCTGTGTGTTTAAAAACTATACGATCGTGAAGAAGCAGTTTTATTCCTATGAGGAGCCTGCTGAGACACCTTCATACATTACAGGGAAACCTGCAGATTTTGTAATGATGTACACAGAAGCGTGTACAATTGAATGAAAGCCTGTAGCCAGAATTTTTTCAGGGGTGGCCCACCTGCTGAGGGCCTTCAAAAATCTGTATATGTATTATTCCTTTTCGGTAGCTCTCACCCCTGTCTTTCGTGTCCTTCTTGTCTCTGTGTCGTCGTTTTGTTCTCGCGCAATAACTATCGTCATGCCATACCAACTAGCCCAAGCTGCCACACTTCTAAGTTACCTTGATCCAAATTTCAAGGAGGGTGAGGCAGGCCCTTAGGGCACCCTTAATTGCGGCCATGGGCCTCGTTGACCACTAGTATAAGAGGCATACACCGGGGAGCAATTGAAGAACCATGTGAATTTTTATCACACTTATTTCAAAGTAGCCACACTGGTCTCTGTTAGGTCCCTTTGTCACTGATATGAGTGTATCTTATGTAGAAGTTCGAGTGTATAAGTACCATTTTATAAAGCCTCCTTATTGACATGAGCTAGACAAGAAAATTTCTATGATAATAGCAACGAAGAATGTTAGTGTTCATTTGCAATTCATGATGCTGTATAATACAGCAGTGTTTTTAGATGTTGGCACAACCTCTAACGGGATAACGACGAGCATAGCAGACCACGTCCCCTGCAGCGAGTACGCTTGTGCCCAGCGGCCATACTAGTGCAGCAATTATGTTGAAACCTATGCCTGACAAGAACGCAGCCCCGCTGAAAGGCTTATCCGTAAGCAGTAAGGCTTATTTCACGTGAAATCACAGGGAGGTTCGTGATAAACACTTTCTTTAACTACAAGTACATGTTGCGCAGGTTTTCAGATGGTCACCAAATAAGAAGGGGCACACTGACACACGTGTACCACTAACATTCTGCGCAGCATCTACTATGGGCTGCCACCTACTAAAGCAGTTGCGCAGTGGATACAAAGAAACAGCCAAATCATTTCATGTGACACTATTTACACATTATTTGTGTGCTAATACATCAACTTATTTTGTATAAGACATTGCAGTTATATATATAAGACTTCCAAACAGTGCTAGACTTAGCTCTTGGAGTGACTGTTTTGTGATAGCATACTCGTGCCGCTATTCCAGCTATTATTAAAATGCAATGCACCGATTACGTTTACTCAGCTGGTTGTGAATAGAGTCACTTAAAGGGTCCCTGCAATGGTTACCTGAAGCTACGTTAGCATTTATGCTACCGCACTATGTAATAATAAGCACCATGAAGTCAAGTATTCACCTTGCATCATGACTGCTAAAAGCTACAAGCTTTCTAGCAGTGTCTTTTTCTTCTGATGCCATCGAGCATGCAATTGTGAGTAGTTTACGATTGAGCAGTAGCGAATTGTTAACAATATAGTTGAATATTTCACTGCAAAGACACTACCTATATCGGCCACTTGAATTTTCTCCAGTGCACTGATAACCAGTAAACACTAAAATGTATTTGGGGAAATTAAGCTAATCGAGACCATAAGCAATAAAAATTGTACTGGTATCTTTGGAAGTGAAGTAATGGCGACAGATGAGTGGATGCTGACACTTATTTGATATCCCGGTGCTCACTCTACTGATTGACTATAGCAACTCCTCTCGAAAGTTGCTTGGCATTACCGCTGTTCACTAGATTTGTTGCTAGGTGAAATGTAACAAGGGCAGTCCATGTGGTTCAAGGACACTAAAAAGTATTACTTCAATTGTGTCACCTGAAAAAAAATAGTAGGCTATCTCGTATTCAGGAAATGGGGGTCAAAGGAAGCCTCGCACCGGCGGGTCTGGCTTTTTGTATATACTTTCTGTCGCACTGTGTAATGCTCCCTCCTAAATTTTCCCTTCACCCACATGCTGAACAACGCAACATTTGCTGCAGACAAATAATCTTGAGGCAAAAACCACTTCACAGTTACATTACAATTACTTTATTAGCCTCCCCTATACTTTCCTTGGCATATATGTCAGTCAGTTCTCATTAGCATTCTCTAGCAAAGAAAACAAGCCCTTGAATTTACCTTTATTATTTCATTCATAGCAAGGGTGTCGTTCTGCGACACTTAATATCTTCAGGTAGAATGCCAGAGAATATTAGTCAGCTGCCAGCCGTTAGAACATCATCTGCTACGAGACGCCTACAGGCAAAAAATGAGTGTCCCACATTCGCTTCAACGGCAACAGCTAGTGCTGACTGACACTCTCACATTAAAATGCACATACACATACCATAAAGTGGACGGGGGGATAGCTGGCATGTTTGTTTAGTTGGTAGAGCGTTGGACGCGTTATTCAAAGGTCACAGGTTAGGTCCCTGCCCACAGCAAGTTGTCTTTTCGTCCACTTTTCTTCACAGTTTCATTACAATTACTTAAAAAACATCCCCTGTGTTTTCCTTGGCATATTTGTCTGTCAGTTACCACTAACATGACCTAGGAGTAATAATGAGAACAAAGAAGCAATGGTGCCAAAAAAGTAAAGGGGACGCTATTAGTTGTATATGTAATGTAAATATGAAAAATGAAGGTGGGTGAAAGACTGCTTTTTCTGAGCTTGGACCAAACCTGCGAACTTCGAATAACACATCCGATGCTCTACTAACTGAGCCATTGCGGTGGCCGTTCCCTCGTCAACTTTATTAGGGATATACGTGCACTTAAACGCGGGTGCGTCAGTCAGCGCCACAACGTGCTACGCGACACCAACAGGCAAAAAAAGAGTCTTTTACACTCGCCGTCATTGCTACTGGCAGCTCTGACTCATGCTGCTAGTTGAAACGCACATATATACTGCATAAAGAGAACGAGGGAGTGGCCGCCGCGGTTGCTTATTTGGCAGAGCATTGGACGTGTTATGTGACGGTCGCAGGTGCAGTCCAAGCTCCTGGCAAGCAATTTTTTCGTCAACCTTGATTTCTTCACATTAACTATAAATTACTATAATTAGTTGCTTTTAAGCTTTTTATGATAGTATGGTAGATGAGTTCTCATCAATATAATGCGGAGCAAAGAAAAATGAAGCCTTCAAATTTTCATGTCTTTCTTTCAACCAAGCCATGTGACATGTCCATTGTGCAATACTGAGTAACACACAAGCGCTTATGTTTTGTGGGGTTATTCATCTGCAGTATCCATTAAGACAACAACACTGGAGTTTTAACGGTGGAAGAGCCTCTTACAAGGGAACGAAAGTTCATTATGTTCGAGAGCTCCCTTCGTGAACTGCTCACTAACTGCTCCATGGCCAAGCAGTTGGCAACCTGAACTTGAGTGTCATGGGAACTCTGGTTGTTGCAGAGGGGATATGAGAGCAGCTGCACAAGCTTAGGTGGAGAAGTCAGCCACTTGTTCGAGGGAGTGGAGCTGGAGCCGGCAACTACCACCTGACCACTGGCATGCTCCGCTCGGCCTGCGTGTCGGCTGCAACCATTCAATGCTTCAAGTTCGTTGGGGCTCAAATCATCGCGGCATCGCGGAGTGCACCTTCTACATCTACCAGAGGGCCTACTTGCTCCCTGCTAGTAAAACAGATGCCCTTATTGATCAACATCTAAATATAACTATAGCAAATCTTGTAGACATATTAGGCAGCGTGAACACAAATGCTTATACTGCTCTTGCACTACAAGTGAGTCTTACATTGTCGAAGCCCCGCCGCGGTGGTCTAGTGGCTAAGAAACTCGGCTGCTGACTCGCGGGCCCGGCTGCGGCGGCTGCATTTTCGATGGAGGCTGAAATGTAGGCCCGTGTGTTCAGATTTGGGCGCACGTTGAAGAACCCCAGGGAGCCGAAATTCCCGGAGCCCTACACTACCGCGTCTCTGATAATGTTATTGTGGTTTTAGGATAGTAAACCCCACATATAATTAAAAACCATGTAGAACAAAAATTTGCCATAAATATACACATTGGAAACCAAAGTATTTGCTTTCTTCTGTAGATCTTTGTCAATGTTTTCTCTATTCAGAAGATGAAGTCTTTTTTATAAAACTTGTGCAAAAATAGCACATGTGCTTTTATGGTTTCAATGCGAAAGAGAAGCCTAATATGTTTTGCATGCTAATGTTTAAATTTAGAAAGCAGTGATCTGAAGAAATTATACTTTTACGAACAGCTTTAGCATACTGCCTTATTTAGCCTACGGTGTAATGTGAACACTCATGATTCAACTGAGTTTGATTTTATGAATTTGTACAGTAGTAAAAATGTAGCTCTGGCGGAATACTCGTGCGCATGTCGGCATGAAACACCATTGCTATTATGCCAGGCCCCGGAAACTCGGCGCTAAATTCAGTTTCAAAGAACATGCACGCTCGTGGCTGTTGCTTAGACTCCTAAGATCCGTTTGAACGGAGTGAGGTTGATGAGAATGATCGCATTTATGGCTTTCACAAGTTTTTACAAGGAAAAAAAAATTGATGCCCTTTAAAAAATTTTCTGTTGTTTATATGTTTTTGTATTCCTTATTTCGGAAATTAAATCAGGTGAAGCGCGTAAAGTGACTGACTACCTTGCGTTCGTAGTGCTTGCCTCCGCTCCTTCTCGCTAGATCTCGCTCAGTGATAGAGAAACATACTTACATAAAGAGTGGGCACTCCCGCTGGGCCCTGCGGCACAGCTAGTTGGTGCATTGTAGAGTGGGCTCGGCGGCACGCGAGCGATGGCTTGGGCTCACCGGAATACCGTCTTTCTCATGCAGCTTCTGTTCTTGGCCTGCTCCCCGGCCCTGCCCAAGGATACCCCCGGCTGCGCCATCAACGCGATACCGGGATGCCACGTGCCTTCGTCGGAAATTCCGGTTCCGCCTGACAACCAGTCCAGCAATCTCCGATTCTGGCACGTGCTGCAACGTCGCTGCCCTGTGGAAAACGCGTCAACCTGGCTGCCTTCTGCCCTGCGCATGCTCTACAAATGGCCAAGGGAGATCGGATCGCCATCGACAACGCCCGAAGCCTATAAAAAGCATCCTCGGACCGGCGCCCACTTCAGTGGGCTCGGCGGCACGCGAGCGATGGCTTGGGCTCACCGGAATACCGTATTTCTCATGCAGCTTCTGTTCTTGGCCTGCTTCCCGGCCCTGCCCAAGGATACCCCCGGCTGCGCCATCAACGCGATACCGGGACGCCACGTGCCTTCGTCGGAAATTTCGGTTCCGCCTGACAACCAGTCCAGCAATCTCCGATTCTGGCACGTGCTGCAACATCGCTGCCCTGTGGAAAACGCGTCAACATGGCTGCCTTCTGCCCTGCGCATGCTCTACAAATGGCCAAGGGAGTTCAAATCGCCATCGACAACGCCCGAAGCCTATAAAAAGCATCCTCGGACCGGCGCCCACTTCAGTGGGCTCGGCGGCACGCGAGCGATGGCTTGGGCTCACCGGAATACCGTCTTTCTCATGCAGGTACCCAACAATTGTTCTTTGTTCGCGCGACGCACGCGTTATCCTGCCTTGCTTGTGCTGCCGAGCCCACAGTGTTGTTGTTCTATCGCTTTTGATTGCGGTCTTGTTTTGTTGGATTTATTGATGTTATGCGGAGATGTAGAAGAGAACCCCGGTCCTCCAAAAAAAGGTGCCCCTTCCGCTGATAAACCATGTGATATAGCCGCTATTCTTAATGAACTCAAAAACGGCCAGTAAACACTGTTAAGCGAAATGAGATCCATGAAAGCCAAACTCGACAAAACCGATACCATGTTCGCGGACATTAAGGTACGTCTAACTAAAATCGAGGGAGACTGCGCGTCCCTTGTGAGCATTAAAACCTAGGTAGAGGAAATCGAGCATCTAGCCGAGATGAACGCAAAACAAATTTCTCATTTGTCGTCTCGTCTCGACAATTCCGAAGACAGGGCTCGTCGCCAAAACCTGCTGTTTTTTGGGCTAGTCGACCGTGCGGGCGAAACGTGGGCGCCGTCTGAAGAAAAGGTTATTAGTCACTGTTCAGCCGTACTAAAGATAAACATCCAACCACGGGACATCGAGCGTGCGCACAGGCTGGGCACATTTCACCCGGCTAAAAAAGGCCGATAATTGTGAAATTCGCCTATTTCAAGGATAAGGATAAGGTTATTAGTGCCAGCTGGAAATTTAAGGAGTCGGATGTTGCTATCTCTTAAGATTTTTCGCCTAATACACGCGTGGCCCGCAAGAAGTTGGTTGAATTCGGCAAAGCACAAGGGACCTCCTACAAGCTACGACATGATAAATTAAAGATAGGTGACGTCACTTACTTCTATGACCACAGTAGCGAAAAGGTTGTGCAGCGCGATGCGTAGCGGTTAGCAAACACAACTCCCAGTTCCAATAACAGCATCATATCATTCATTTTTACTAACATGCGTAGCCTGATTCCCAAAAGGGACCAACTAAGCAACGTCGTTACCTCAACCGACTCCAATTTTGTAATTCTTACGGAAACATGGCTAAACCCCTCTATAAGTAATGCAGACGTACAGCTCTATTTCCCAGATTTCGACGTCTTCCGATGTGATTGGGTAAACAGGCGAGGCGGTGGTCCTGTTGAGTGTCCATCGTAGTTTGCAGTGCTGCCGTGTTGTTATTAGTTCCCCACTCGAAATACTGTTTATTCGATGCACAGCTGCGTATCCTCCTGTCATAATTGGCGTATGCTATCGCCCCCCAGATGCCGCCGCTTCCTTCGTACCCAATTTCCACGACGCGTTGCAGTTGGTCTCAACCCTACACCCCAACACGCGTATTGCAATTTTTGGTGATTTTAACCTTCCGGCTATTGACTGGTGCAACCCCGCTATCACGCCGGCGCACAAAAACGTCGAAAGCGATTTCATAAACACGTGTCTTTCGTTCGGGCTTTCGCAGTTGGTCACATCACCCACAAGAACTACAAACCACTCGAACAATCTACTTGACCTGGTTCTTGCTTCTCACCCCGATAGTTTCTCCCCACTCACCTATCTGGATGGTATCAGTGACCATGCTATCATTCATGGTACGTTTCATTGCCTACACAAACGCCCACCGGAATTTTCGAAAACAATAACACTTTACGATAAAGGTAAATATCTCGATATGAACGCTGAACTGAGCCACTTTTGCGATTCGTTCTTGTTGGATTTCGAAACTCGCTCGGTTGAAACAAATTGGTCAATCTTTAAGTATGAAACGCAACGTTTGATTGCAAAATACATAACTACAAAAACGATAACAGAGCGGATCGCATCCCCATGGTTCAGCGTTACTTTAAAACGGCTCAAAAGAAATAGGCAATTTAGAGCGGCAAAAACATCCACCGACCCACACAAATGGGATAACTATCGAGCAACATCGAAAAAGTTCGATTCACTCCTGTCTAAATCCAAACGCACCTTCTCGTCGACACTGCCAGCTCTGATTCGCACTAACTCTAAGCAGTTCTGGAGGAACATTAACCCCAAACACGTAAACCCAACAGTTTCTTTGCTTGACTCCTAAGGAACTGCTATTCCTGACTGCAAGGTTGCCGAGTCCCTTAACTCCACATTCTGCTCAGTATTCACCCGCGAGCCAGACGGCCCTGTGTCCCTTTCTACTAAATTGCACTCCATCATGCCCAGCATTACATTCCAACCACATGGTATCTCAAACGTCATTGACTCCCTGAAGCTATCTTCGGCCTCAGGCGTTGACGGCATAAATGCAAAAATTCTTAAAAACACCAAACACCTCTCTAGCATCATTCTTAGCCATATCTTCCAGCAGTCCCTCTCAACAGGTTCTGTTCCCCAAGATTGGAAAACAGGAAAAGTGGTACCTGTCCCCAAGAAAGCCTCAGATAACGCGTTTCGTCCAATCTCTCTTACATGTGTTTGCTCTAAAATGATGGAACTTATCATTTACACGCACATAGCTAGCTTTCTGAAATCCGCAAAGTTCTTTCATCCCAATCAACATGGCTTCCAAAAAGGTCTCTCCTGCGACACTCAATTGGCACTCTTCCTAAGTGACATTAATTCTAAATTAAACATTACCGTCCCCGTCGATGCTATTTTGATAGATTTCGAGAAGGCCTTCGACAAAGTTCCCCACAAGCGTTTGCTATCTAAACTTTCACATTTAAACCTTGATGAACATGTATTTGCATGGCTTTCAAACTTTTTAACTAACCGACAGCAGTTTGTCTACGCTAACAACAGTTCTTCATCCTTATCTCCTGTCCCATCAGGTGTTCCTCAAGGGACGGTCCTCGGGCCCTTACTTTTTCTCATATACATCAACGACCTACCAGACAATATTTCTTCAAGCATTCGGTTGTTCACGGACGACTGCGTCATTTATCGCCCCATTATCGATCCCAGTGATAACGTAGCACTCCAGCAAGACCTAAAGAAGATAGACGAATGGTGCAACAAATGGCTCATGGTGCTAAACGTTCACAAAACATCCATCATCTCAATCCACAGGCGTCACTCCTATTCCACGTACAAATATTTCTTAAGTGGCTCCGCTATATTTCCTGTCTCGTCCACTAAATATATAGGTCTTCTTATTTCTCGTGACCTTACATGGTCATCCCACATAAACCGCATTACCAGTGACGCGAATCGCGCGCTGGGCTTCCTCCGACGTAACATTAACCTGGCTCCGTCCACAGTTAAATTATTGGCCTACGAAACGCTTGTTCGCCCAAAGCTGGAATTCGCGTGTGCAGTCTGGGACTTACCACAAGTTAACTCAAGTACCAACCTTGAATCCGTTCAGAACCGTGCGGCCAGATTCATCTTTTCCGATTATTCATACCACACAAGCGTAACACTTTTTAAACGTAAAGCGAAATTTCCAAGTCTCAAAACACGACGTACAGTAGCACGATTTTGCCTCTTCCACAAATTCTACAACTCGTTATCATGCGAAAGCCTCCACATAAAAACTGCTCACCACCCATCGAATCGCCTCAACCACTCAAAAGCAGTATACCCACCTCGTGCACGCACGACCACCTATCTAAATTCATTTCCTGTTTTGACAGCCATCGAATGGAACAGCCTTCCTGAAAGTGTCGTCACCAAAACAAACCCGACTCAGTTCAAAGCTGCCGTTGAAAAACTTCTGTACTGATTATTTTTGTGTCATGTATGCGATTATCCTTAGTGGTGTTATCTGCTTCGCTGGTTGGCATTGTATGCTTTTTATGCTTCGTTGGTATGCTTCGTTGGTTGGCATTGTATACTTTTTATTAACAGAGCGTGCTTGATGCCCTTTCGTGATACGCTCGTGCAGTTTTTGTTGTCTTTTTTTGTTTTTTTTGTTCTTTTTTTCCTTTTTTGTGTTTGTTGTTCAGTTGTGTAATTTTCGTGCTTCAACACCCATCACGTAAAACCCCACTCATTGGGGTCTTTGAGGTACCTGTAAATAAATAAATCAATAAATTGCTTTCAGCGCCACGAGTGGTCGGCCAGACCCGATAATGTCTTCGGCATAAATAAAAGAACAAAATGTTTCTCATTCTGACGGTGGGGTTTGAACCCGTGCCCTCATGCTCCGAAGGCGGGTGTCTTTGCCACTACGCTACACACCTTTTTTTTCTTTTTTTACCTTCTTGACTAAAGGTCAAGCTAATATGACAATCACGATCACACGTGTTTCATGCATGATAACGCGTCAAACAAAGATATTACATCTTCAACACAGTCGGTAGTCTTATACACATCTCCCACTTTTATAACAGCTTCCACGAAACACTCATTAACGGATAGAACTCTCACATCACAGTGTCTGTACGATAGCATACTACGCCAAACCGAATGAAGACCAAGTAAAAATATAATATCCAAAGTTTGCACAGAACTATCACAGGGCAAAAAACGAATTCCATGTGACGTAAGAGGTAAATCTTTTTTTAAAGTCCTCTGTAAAATGTCCCAAAAGAAAATAGCGTTCTTACAATCAATAAACACATCTTCATGGTCTCAGGTTTGTTACACAGGAGACAGCTGCTTCCCCATGGTACATACATCCATCTCTCTTCAAGCCACGTTTTTACTGGCAAGGTTCCCGTATGAAGTTTAAAAAAGAAGGTTTTCACATTGGGTGGTATACACATGTTTTTCACTCACTTTAGTACGTCATGACCATATGATTTTTCATACTTTGAACGGTACAGGTGCACAGGAAAAACATTCTGTATTAGGTCTTTCATAAGGCGCTTTCTTTTCACATTAGTTAGGTAATCTATTGCAAACCTCGTCCTTAAGAAACTACAATACACACCCACGCATCTACAAAGGGAATACATGTACAGCACATCAAAACCACATGAATGTGCCTCTTTGTGCAAAACAAGCACAGAAAGACGACACTTTCTAGTCATACTTCACTGTTTTCTGTTGTAAGGCATTAAATGTCCTCAGCGGCACATGATGTAGAGTAGATATGGAAAATCGCAGAAATTAATAAAAAACTTTTATTTGCAAAAAATTGATGCCAAACTTGGGTATTCATTGTCCTCCTGAAGAGGCTATTACGTCTCTTAACAAAACAATAAAAGCGAGGAAGGGTACGCCATCTAGCGGTGTGTCAAACCCTTTCTTGCTGGGCCTTGAAAAGGATCTAGTGGCCACTCTATATAAAGTATGTTTCTCTATGGCTAAGTTGTCTTGGTCGGTAGTCGTGTCAACTACGAGAAAGATAAATACAGCAAGTTGTGGCGGCCAGAGAACGGCAGCCGCAGTGAGCTATGCCGAACAAGTGAACGATGCATTCGTCGAATATTGCTTAATCAGGCAACGCATGTTTTTCGCGGCTTTGCGGTGTGCTTACTCGGGGAGTTCTAGTTCCGCGACAGTTTCCTTAGCGTTTCCTATAAGCAACGGGTGAGCACATGAACTCGAATTAATTATTGGAGCAGGTATTTATTTTGCATGAGTAGATATGAGTAAACCCAGAGTTCCGCAAGCCTGACTGGACTGAGAGAAGTGCCGTGTCATTTGACTAATTGGTGAAGACGGCAGCTGAGCTCCTCTCAGGAAAATGCGTTTATTAAAAGGCTTGAAATCAAGTTGGCTTGGCTACATATAGTTTTAGCTTCTTTTACTTTTGGTGACTAGTCAAATGATGTGAAATGATTATAGCCCCCCTTCCTTCTAGTGTGAAACTTTTGTAGCCGCGGTTTCAAAATTTGTGAGTCTTTACTTTTATTAGCGTCGCTAGAATACACGTGATGAAACAAATGCTTTTAAATATTATTACAGAGAATGTCGATGAAGCCAATGTTTTGACAAGTGCACCTTTCTTCGTCGAGGCAACGCTGTTGCCCTCATGAGGACAAGTCTACTTCCCGAGACACTGCTTACAGCGACCTTTTTTTTTGAAGAACTTCTGATTGCTTCAAGCTTCTTCATGCCTTGGAACTTCAGTCTCGTTTGGTACTCAAGTTCTTTGTCTTTCATCATAACAAACGTGATTGAGTCAAATACAACGTGTCCTATTCGCGATTGTTGATAACTTTCACATTCATCTCTATTCTATGTCGAAAGACGACACATCCGATGGCAGCTTTATACCTGTCCGGGGTAAGAGGGCAAAGAGAAGGACGGCGAATACAGCAGCATCAGCTCCTGCAAGCAAAGCGACTGTGCATTCAAGGCCTGCGCGCTGGCCGCACGTCATCATCTTCATGCCCGAAGATCCATCAAGCAACCTACGGCTCCTGAACAGGCAAGCCCTTTCGGTTGCTCTCGAATGTGCGGTGCCACATCAAATTAAGGACGTACGAGTAAACCCAAGGAAGAACATTCTCGCCATAGACGTGCACGATGTGAGTGCGCTAGGACAGCTGCAGCAAATGACTGAGCTAGGTGGCATTAAAATGCGCCCCTTTATCCCGATGGATGACAAATCAATTGCCGGTGTAATTTATGACATCGACACTGCCATTCCTAATGCTGACTTGTCTACCCTCATCAAGCCTGCAAACGAGGGAACTGTCATTACGCAAGTGTGGCGCCTTGGAAATACGCGCTGCGTAAAAGTGTTTTTCAAGAGAGATTGCATACCGTCCCACGTTAAAGTTGGACATTTTCGACATCCAGTTCGAACATTCATCCAAAAGCCACTTCAATGTCATCAGTGCTTCAGGCTAGGACTCGTCAAGGGCGTATGCCCCAACTTACGACTGTGTCTTCGCTGCACTGAATATCATGCTGAAGACGCCTGTCGGGCGACTACTCTGAAGTGCGCCAACTGCAGTGGTCCTCATGCTGCCTCGTCGAAAGACTGTCCTCGAATCCAAAAGGAGCGCGCGGTTCTCAGACAAATGGCCCGAGACAACTCAACACACAGGGAGGCAGCCGAAGTAGTCCGGCGTCGGCGTCGACGTCGGCATCATCGAAAGTCTTCAAAGAAGGCACATTCCCGAGACGCTCCTTCCCACTTTTTAGCGGTTCTATCCAGTAGCGCCGCGAAAGGGCCCACCACTTCTACGAAAGAAACAGAGAAGCCTCCTTCTCTGGAGGAATGGCCCACGCTCCCGACGCGCTCTTCTGCCAAGGAACCTCTGCAGGCTGTGGCCACACAAGAGCCGTCTCCAACAATGGAAGATTTGCCTAAAACTGATCGTCAAGTGATCTCGGTGCTGAGTTCTCTTATAGCAGCCATCCGAGCGATATTAGTCGACATGAAGACACCATCTGCTCGAAGCGCACTTGGACTATTGGACGCCCTAAGCCCAGTGCTTGAATCTCTCAACTAGGAAGATGGCTACTCACACCTCAACATTTCTTAAAGAAGTCAAGGCTGCATCCGTCATCCAATGGAACGCCAGAGGACTAAAATCACGCCTTTCGAATTTTCGTCAGTTTGTGTTCACCAACGTGTTTCCAATCATCGTCATTTGTGAACCCGATTTGTCGAAACCAATAAGACTATCGGGGTACGAAGCTGTCATGTCTTCAACGAACGGTACGTGCAGCAAAATCATCGTCTTTGTTCGTCGTGAACTTACGTATGTTGTGCAACCAATTGCACCTCACGATGACAATCAGTATGTCTGCGTCACTGTGAAAAAGAACCAACTTATGTTTACTCTCACAGGCGTTTATATATCGCCGTCAAGTAATCTCGATTCCAGGAGATTAGCGGATATTTTGATATTGTGTCCTGCACCATGGGTCCTCATAGGTGATTTCAATGCGCACAATCACGCATGGGAAAGTACGCGGACAAATGCAAGAGGACGCAGGTTAGCAAACATCGCCTACAACTATGGCCTTACTCTCCTGAACGACGGCAGCCCCACTTTTCTTCGAGGGGTGACATACGGCAGCTGTCTCGACCTTGCTTTTGTCTCCAACTCCCTCGCGAGATACGTCAAGTGCTCTCCAGAATTTGAGACACGAGGAAGTGATCACATTCCAATCTACCTTAACATCAAAGGCTTGTCTAGTTATGGTCCACGGACGACCATTCGAGCAGTCCAATGAACCAACTTCCAATCTGACATGGAAGATGCTTGTAGCGATGGCCTACGATCTGGGTTAGAGGAAACAATTAAGAGCACAATGCAAAACGCCACTCGCACGGTGACGGTATCTTCCCCACGAAACGACTTTGATATAGAGTTGGAGCGACTCCGAGCACTGCGACGCCGGGCGGAGCGTCGGTATCGGCGTACAAAATCAATTCACGATCTTAGGGCAGCCAGGAGGATGCAAAAGAAGATTCGGCGTCGCATGGATAGATTAGCGTCGGAACGATGGACAACGTTTTGCCAGTCACTAGACCCTCGCAAGCCACTCTCACACATTTGGAAAACGGTGCAAGGTCTGCGTCACCCTACGGAACAGCGCTTTCCATTCAAAGCGCTCGCGCTATTTCAAAGGAGGCAAGACATCGATGTCGCAGAAGATTTCTGTGCGCAAATCGCCAACCAAGCCACTCGTCCAGATTCTCTAGTGAGAGGTGACGTCCCCCGTTCCCGTGACTACCACTTGGACCTCCTTTTTACAATGGAGGAGCTCGATGCGGCACTAGCTCTCTGCAGGCGTTCAACTTCTCCGGGCCCAGATGGTATTCCGTACCGAGCCTTGTGCAACCTTGGGGAAGGTGCAAGGAGAGAGCTGTTGAGCCTCTACAACATCTCGTGGCAGGATGGCAATGTTCCTGATGACTGGAAAGTAAGCCGCTTGTTACCCATCTTGAAGCAGGGCAAATCCCCACTCGAACTAACCTCATACCGCCCAATAGCACTGGCCAGCTGCGTAGGGAAGATAATGGAACGGATGATACTAGGCCGCCTGGAGTGGTATCTTGAATACTACAAGATTTATCCGTATTCAATGGCTGGTTTCCGACGCGACCGCTCTTCTATTGACAATGTCGTTGATCTAGTTTCGTACGTTCAGCACGAAAGATCCCGTAAGCGACTATCTGCAGCTTTGTTTCTACATGTGAAAGGCGCTTATGTTAATGTACTACATGAAGCCATTTTGGGTGCTCTTGCGGTGGTTGGCCTTGGTGGTCGAGTCTTTCGGTGGATTTCTAGTTACCTGGCTGCAAGATCATTCTTTGTGTTAACAGAAGATGGCCCAACTACGCGACGCTACACTTCCAGGGGTGTTCCTCAAGGCGGAGTTCTTAGCCCGACGCTATTCAATCTTGCACTAATTGGCCTTGCTGAATACTTGCCAAGCACCATTAAAATCTCAATATACGCAGACGACATCTGTGTCTGGACATCGGCAGTCACACGTCCTCAGATACGTTCCCGCCTTCAAAAAGCAGCAACTATGATTGCCAACTACTTGTTCAAACAAGGTCGCAGCATATCACCAGAAAAATGCGCACTGGTGGCTTTCACTCGCAAAGCAATGACCCCTTATGTCATCTCAATCTGCGGGCGACCGATTTCTTACGCCAAAACTCACCGGTTTCTGGGCATCATTATTGATAGGGACCTCTGTTGGAGTCCGCATGTGACCTATATGAAGAAGCGCCTGACCGCTATTTCTCAACTGTTCAAGTTCCTGGCAGGAAAGACGTGGGGGATGTCAGTAGACGCAATGATGGAGCTCTACAGGGCCCTGTTTTTCGGTTTCCTCAGATATAGCTTGCCCCTGCTTAGCAATACCTGCAAGACCAATGTTCGTGTTTTACAGGCAGTACAAGCCCAAGCGCTGAGAGTGTGCCTCGGTCTGCCCAGATGTACGTCAACAGAAGCAACAATTGCAATTGCTGGTGACTATCCGATACAAACTCACATTGTTGTAGAAGTCCTGAGAACGCACATCCGTCACTTCGCACGTGCCCCCGGCCATCACCTTGCACTGTTGCCTTCAGAGAGGCGCCAAGCATCGTTCGCCAAAATTATCGTGAAATACAACGATAAACTTGCCTCGGGCTTCACTCATGCATCTAAACCATCCATACCACCTTGGTGTCTTATTCGACCCACAGTGCACCTTAGTGTACCAGGGATCCGGAGGAAATCTGAGTTTTCGTCACCCGTGCTGAAACAACTGTCTCTTCTTCTTTTGCACGAGAAATATTCAGACAGCATACATGTATACACCGATGGTTCCACGAACCACCAGTGTTCGTCAGGGGCAGTAGATATCCCAGCAAGAGGTGTTACCATCAGCTTTAGGACTGACCACTCCACGGCATCTACAGCAGTGGAACTAGCTGCTTTGCGCGCTGCACTTTGTGTGGTCAATCGGGAACTACCGCAACAATGGTCGATTTTCAGCGACTCAAGGGCTGCCCTACAATCTGTGCTCTCAGCACTGCGTCGCGGCCCATACGAACAGCTTGTTTTCGAAATTCGATGCCTTCTCCACACTTTACCCGAGAAAGGGCATCATGTGACGCTTCAATGTCTGCCAAGTCATTGCGACATCATAGGGAACGAACATGCCGATACTGCCGCGCGGGCAGCCCTTGAAGGAACACGAGAAGAAGCCATACCACTTTCGTGGACTGATGCTGCCAGTAATCTTCGACGACTTGCGCGTGAAATCACGTTTTCACTATGGTGCCCACCAAGCATCGATACGAATCGTCAACACCACCTGTCCTCTTTGATGGCTCTCCGCATGCCCACTGGACTCGACCGAAGAGAAGCCACCCCACTCCATCGCTTATGGCTAGGAGTGGCATTTACAAAATCTTACTCCTTTGTCATAGGAATGGCCGACAACGCTCTCTGCGATGCCTGTCATTACGAAGAGACGCTACACCACATCCTGTGTGACTGTCCATTGTATGAATTCCAGAGACAGTCACTGGCGTCTGCTTTTGCGCGCATCGACAAGAGCCAAATGTCTGTGGACACTATTCTGTCAAGTGCCCGAGAGAAGACTCTGCAACAGAAGGCGACGAAAGCTCTGTTGAAATTCCTACGCGACACCGACTTGAACAAGCGACTGTAACAGCAATGTCACACACCGCGAAAGACAAGACTGGACTATGACTGAGTGTGCGCGCATGTGCTGCCGAATGTGCTGTTTCTATCTTCCCTCTCTGCTCTCTTTCATCTCCCCCATCCCTCTCCCATGCACAGGGTAGCAAACCGGCTGCCTATAGGCTGGTTAACCTCCTTGTCTTTCTTTTTCCTTTATTTTCCTTCCTTCCTTCACTTTCATCCCAATACTGGGTTCAACGTTTGCTCATTATGCCCATATGTCAGTTGTGAATTCAAGCTGCATTCATAGATTGACACTTCCACACTATGTCAATATACCTATTTATGACATGTTTTAAAACATGCCATAAAAAAGTGCATTTCATTCGTGTCCATCAACTTTCGCCTTACTGTGAAATCAGTCAGCTTAACGTTTGCCTCTTCAGAAACAGGAACAATGTTTTAAAAAGATTACCAAAATTTTATAGCCGCATTACCAAAGCGGCCAGCAGACCGCACCTGCAAGAAGGCAGGAGCACATTGCGCTCGCAGGCGATGTGGAAAAGGAGGGCTTTCTCGGAAAGCCTCTACCTCTCAATTTTTTCTTTTACCTCTATTTGGAGAATTTACCAGTGAAGTTGTGCAAGAAATTTTCTGTTCGTAATTTATTTTAGTTGGATGCCCAGTAACCAGCAGCGGTAAAAGCAGCGCTGCCACTGCCAAGAGCGAATAAGTGGGAGGTACAGGAAGCCTCTGCCCCCTGATTATGCTGTGAACTTCTAAGAAAAACCTATGCATTGTGCCACCTGTCTTTCCAGCTCTTCCCCAAGAAACAAGCAGTCATAGTGGATCCACTTGGTGACTTGCAATTGGCCTGGCAGGTGATGGGTGATGCGACTCTCCTGGCTACAGCACCAAGTATCTCACTTACAGTGGGCTTGCCATGCAGACTGGCTGCATTTTACACATTGAGCAGCAGCAAGTCGGAGAGGTAAACTTACAGTGCAACTAGTATACTGTTCAAGGGCTAATAAGACCTCTTGCTACACTTTTGTACACAGTCACCTGAAGTCCCCTACAGTGTCTCCATGGAAAAGCAAGGACTTGCTAATTGCGTGAGTGCAGTGGAGAATCCAAGCATCCACATACACTCGTCGACAACAGACACCATATGGTTGTGATCAATTCGCGAGCGAAACTAAGGTTAATAAAACATATGTTTATGTGAAATCGTTTGAAATGACTGTTTGAAGAAAGAATTTTTGATGAACAAGGGGCATGAGACTTTCTTCACTCTTGTAGGAAGCACTGTGTGTGCCCATGACAGCAGGTCTGAGGTACTTACTAGACATATTTTTTTTTAGATCGACATCCTGGTGTTAAGCTATACTGACACAAGCACAAGCACAAGCCAAACATACCACACCAGTACGATGTTTGGCACGTTGGTAAAGGTAAGCCTGTACGTTGTTTTTAAAGTTAGTTTGGGTCATGTACAGTAATTCGGCTCACTCTAATATATTACCTAAGAAGGCTGATATTTGCACATGAGTAACAAATTAAAACAGGCTTGTTAACTTGTAATCATGGTAGATGCACCTGCAACTTGCAAGTCAGCAACTTTCCTCTTGCATGCATTATCTCATTACAATACTGAAGACAACCAGCAATAACGTACTAGCTTATAAGAACGACTGGGACTACTGTAACTTTTAAGAAACTTGTACCAAATATTTGCAGACGTATTTGTATTGCATTCATATTTGTCCCGAAAAAACCCTGTGCAGACACAATTAAGAACTTAAACACAGTACGAGCAATGGTCTTACATATGTGTTCCTTATCTCAGCATCTGCTTTTTCTTTCTACGAATATGAACACAAGTGACTCAAAACAACTAGCCCCCATCACTGCTTTGGCTACTCAAACATGTTTTGACATTACAAGCAAGCACATACCCGAATACTTTGAGTAATGACATTGCTCTCAGAAAAGCTTTTCGATTTTACAGCTCACCATAACAAACAGAGCTGACACCAAACTTTTTGTCAACTGAGCTTTGTTATGCTATCACACTAAAAGGAAGTCCCAGTAGTGTAGATTGAAATCCAATACGTGGCAGTGTAGCTTCAAATAATTTAATTGATCAGACAAGTAATCCGAAGGTTGTAGGTTTGGTTACTGTAGTTATAAAGTTGTCTTTTCGTCTTCGTTTTGTTTCACACTTATGTCACAATTACTACTACAGTATCGTAAAAGAGTACAATTAACATCATTTATACCTTCCTTGGCTTCTACATAAGCTAGTTTTTAATAATTTTTATAAGAAGACTTGAAGGTGACCCCTACTTTCTGTAAAGTCCCCACTGCAAAGGAGCTCTCAGCTGGTGCAGCTAGTAATGACAGTTCGAAAAGGGGTGCGCATCTTGTCAGGAGTGTTGGCTGTCAATTGAAGAGATACGCTTCTAATAAACTGCAGCACTCCAAATGGCAAGCAACGGCAATGTAATAGTTAAAAAAACTCTCCTATTCAAGCGTTCAATAAATATATGCTGAAAGCAGAGCCTGAAGGGAAATATAATGTTGTAACCATGCCACACCATGCATGCTTCTCATGTTAGTGGCCGTCACCAGCTGCACTAGAATAATTTTTTATTGTCACATGACCCCCTCCCCGTAAATGTGGATTTATACATTTCAGAACGTAGGTTGACCTACCATCAAGAAATACGGTAATTAATTTCATCTTGTATTGTGTCATGGCATGATAGTGACTTTGTCTCTCTTCACCATGCAGGATATATTCAAGAGCTGCTGGAAGATGCCATAGACTTCTGTGAACTCTCATAAGACACGGAAAGCTTTACAAGCAATGAGGCAGCAAAGCCATGCCATATGTTCCTCACCTATGACCGGTCAACTAAGGAGGAGCTCATTGCTCAGAGGCACACAAGCTTTCCAACAGAATCGATTTCAAATCAGTGACATGCATTTATTCTCATGATGTTGGTTTGGGTTCAATGCCGCAAAACCGTGATGCAATAATGAGGTATGCTATACCGCAGGGTGCCAAGAATTTCGGTCACATGGTGTTTTTCTACATGCACTTAAATCTAAGTACACGACGTCAACCATTTTCGCCTCCAATGAGAATGCAGCCGCCATGGCCGGGATTCGATACAGCGTCCTTCAGGTTATCAGTTCAGTACTATAACAACTAGACCACCGTGGCGGATAGTCACCAATACTTAGCATAGCATTAAAATCTTACTGTCAAACTGGCATGAAATCTATTTTCGCCTCTGTGTGCTCTGGCTGGCAGCACACAGAGAGCCGCTGTGTGAATCGAGTGAAAGAGCTAAACTGGATTGAAGCAACGTCGAAAGCTAGGTGAAGCAAAGAGAATGCAACCCTAGCGACGGCACAGCTGAATCCTTTTGACACGTGAGATGCAATGAACCTTCCTGGCAGTTGGGCAACCATGCAACCAAGACTGATTTGTGGAAGTGCTGTCAAATATAATTTTTACATGTGTGCTACAAGGCTGGCACCACACAGAGAGCCCGTGGGTGAAACGAGTGAGAAAGCCACATTTTACTGAAGAAACCGCCTTCCTGGCAGGCGGGCACTGATGCAACCTTGATTGCTTTTTGTGAAGTGCCGTGAATTGTTATTTTTTACAAGTGTTCTACGGCTAGCAGCACAGAGAGAGCCACTGTGTGAATCGAGTGAGAGAGCTTACATTTTATTTTCGCGTCTGTGTGCTACAGGAGGCATCTCAAAAAGAGCTAGTTCTACTTGAGTTGGCATCACAAGTTTGACAGAATGACTTATCGGTAGTATTCGAGAAATAACACTCGTTTTTTGTTTGGGTGAGTCTTGAAAAGGAATGCTCAATCGTTTTTAAGGCCTTTGTATGATGCTTTTGTTTGGTAATTGTGCACCTACTTTTAAACTGTTGACTAATAAAATAGTCTGCGATTATTTTCGTAAGCGGTAGATGCGATGAGCAAGCCCTATGTATTATTCTGCTAAAAATCATGCACGAAGCACAACTATTTTGGATCAAGAGACTGAATAACAAGTCCATTGGAAAAAAACAAACAAACCTGTGCAAAACAGGTAAAGCTAAAAGGAAATGAATTCGGAAATCACATGTGCGCAGATAAAATTGACGCTTATAGTTGAAAGCACAGGCAGCTTGAAGTTTAATTTCAAGTTAGGATATAAAAAACATTCAAGTGCCCACTGAGGTGGATACCGGAAGTCCACGTAGTTGGCCGAACGGAACTGATTCTTGATAGCGGTGACTACGCACGCCAGTAATACAACTGTGTTGCATCGTCTATACAAGCATCTGCAAAATCAATCGCGTAAAGAAGCGGTTCTTCAGAAAGCGATATTTCCTGAAAGAAGGCATAGGATGACGTTGCTGGAACTACAACTTCAAAATGTTTTTTTATTCATTGCTTTAATACCTGCGCAGTTCTCCTTCAACCACGACGCCATTCTCCTGGAGCTCACAATAATGAGCACGCAGCACCGCGAAGCTCAGACCTACGCTTCGGAGCTCTTCGTGCCGAGTTCTGCAGCAGTCGAGACTTCCGCGATCAACTGGTGGTATGTCGCAACAGCACACTTGTTCAAGGGCTGTCGGCAATGCTCCACAAACCCCACTGTCGCATATGCATTTGAGAAAATTGGCCTAAGTTATCGTTATCACGGACACCGCATAAACACCGCAATTTGAAAGACAATGTCAAGACGAAATCCTTTGCATGTTTGTGGTTATGCAGTAAAACGTGCTAGGTACACGCGTGACACAGCAAGTGCGGCGGCTACGCGAGGACGAGCAAGTATCGAACAAAAAGGGTTACTTCAATCATTTACACTTACCCATGATCGTTGTCATCCTCACGGAAGTCCGGCCAATCAGGCGGTGGCGGATCACTGCTATAATCCTCGGTACGAAGCGCGTGATCGCGAAATAGTGTGTCACTGTGTGGTTCGAAACCTATTTCATCACTGATTCGGTGCAAGCGCTCTTCGTTGCCGGTGTCCACGATGAGCAGTGGTTCAAAGCGCTGTCAAACAAAACACAGGCTGCTCGCATAGAGCGCAGAAACATGACCAGCGGATCAGCCCAGCAGTGGTCCAGCGCCTGACCTCCAGTCGCTCCTGCTCTGGCTTCGACTTGCCGGAAGTACACGAGACAGTTTCACGCAAGCGTTCTCCCGCATCACATTCTGACGCAGGCCCCGTGAAGGTGAGGCTTTAGCTAGAGCGCTCAGGAAAAGAGTTGCGGGCAGTTGAGGATGAAAGGTGGAGTGGAGGAGGAGGATACCTTTTGAGTTAATAATGGGTGTTAATTATGGGAGGAGGATACCTATTTAGTTAATAATAGGTGATTCGATTGAATTATGGTGCAAGTGATTCGTTACGGTAGTGGTATAATCTAAAACTGAATGCAGAAAAAAAACCATTTCAGGGACTCTTTAAGACGTCAAGGAACAGTGCATTTGCTCCCGCAGTGCCATGTACGCCCGTGGGAGTCAAGGATATATGCCAGATGCAGATTATTTAGCATTGTGAGCACATGCGCGTTGCTTCAGGTATTTCACATACATAATATAAGCTATAAGATCGTCCTTCACCATACGCCTCTATGTAGCTTCAGCGGCCCCCCGAGCGATTTAAGCATCGTAGTGCCACCACGAAGCCCACTCGTACCTTTAACTCGAAGGTGTCGGGTGAGGGGAGTACCAGATAAGAGATTGAGCCAGGTACAGTTACTACGTCCCTCTGCCTTTGAATCGGGTGGCCGGCCCCGGGTGAAGATTCGAACCCGGTACCTCGCACTTTGGTAGCAGACGCTTAGCCATTATGCCACCGCTTTGATGTCGTTCATTATCATTGAAAAGTCCAGTTTTCTTCTTCCTTCGGAAAGTACAGTTTTATTGAAATTGTTCGCGGTTTCGCAGTAGGCGTATGGAGTTTTTTATAACAGTAAAATGTTGAGCGCTAACTTTTCTTGATTTTATTCCTTCCACCTTGTTTATACGTTGTGCCCATAATAAAAAAAGCGCCAGGCCTGTGCGGAACGCACAACACAGTCACAGCGGATGCCAGAACAGCAGCCTTTGAGGGCCTTTTCCAAAGACTCCTTGGGTAACTGCTACAAGCCCACTGCTTGGTACCCCCTACGCCATAGATAATCACAATTTTTATGTAGTAGACCAGCATTCACTAAAGTATACTTCGTCATTCTTTGGAGAAGCGTGGTATCCGCTGCACACTTGATAAGAATTTTGTGCAATTTTCTATTCAATGGCTGACAACGATGAGAAATTATGCCTGAAGTGGGCATGTGCCATAGTTTTTAGCTAAAAAAACAAGGTTTTGAAATGAGTTGAAGCATTGGACGACCCACTCGTCACGGTATTTGCATTGTGTGATGCCTGGTTGTTCTTTTGATGTTATAAAGCGATTTAATACTTATATTACCGCGATTCTTTTCCCGACATCAATACTGCATAGGGCCAGTTTAGAAACGAGTTCCAAGCACTGGCGTGAATTAGTGGTAGAATGCTGGGCTGGCATGCAGTGGACCCGTGTTCAAATCACATTGTGTATACGTGTTTTATATTTACTGAGTAATTTTTATTTCGATACTGGTTGTAGACAGTGGCGGCGGAAGACAACTACGGCGTAGCACGTGACCCGTGTTCTGATCTCATAACAGCTTTCGCTGTAAAATATGGCTCGTAAAATTGTATGAGCCCAATAGCCGAGCAACGAGAACTGTAAACTGTATATACGCCGATGGTATCCATCAATACGGTCATGAAAACGCTTGGGCTGATTCTGAATAGAAACAACGCAGAATCATAATTTCCGTTTAACGAAGTGTAAACTTGCCTTAAATGATTTGATATTTTTCATACTCCCACATTGAACTCGAGATATCTGGGAGAACACTAGAATTTACTGTGATGCAATATAAATATATTGACTGACGCTTGTTCTTTTCGTTCAAGAGCAGAAGGCGATAGCCTCAGCAGACATTGTGTTGATGCCCTTTTCAATCACCGACCTCGTCTTCACTTCCCCATGGACACCTGAAGCATTCCACGAGGTAACGAATGTGCGTGTGCCTGTAAAATAGCCTTTTAAAATAGAATGCCTATTGCAGGTACAGTTGACAGTAGCCAATTATGACATTATTCTTTCCCTTACAAGTTGTAGAAATGTCCACTACCAATCAGTCAGGCAACAGGCGCCTTAGCGTAGCTGCAAAGGTTGTTCGCACTGTTGCTGCTGCTGATGATGATGAATATGAATAATTATGTTTGAAGGTCTTGTAATTCACGGGCCTGTAAACCAACCACTTGTCGCAAAATTACTGTGTTCACTGCCTGGTGTGTTTCTATGCTTCGGCCACATAATACTGCACGCGTTAATGAAAGCGCTCGCATTAAATACCATTCTTAAAGAAATTTTTATCCAGAGAAATATGTTGTACGTACTTTTTGAAACGATGACAACGTCACAGATAAATGCTTCTGGACTACACATATCGCGAATGTCTAATCGAATATCTGTTTGAAAGACGGGTTGTAGGTTTCTGATTTTGCCTTCCTCGCAAAAGGCAGCCAGGAATCTGCTGCAACCTCGTGCCACAGAAAGAGAGTTCAGGGCAAATTGCAGATGCAATGAGCTGAGGGGTAAAGTTGTGGTGCACATCATTAAAACTACAAGCATATGTATGTATGTATGTATGTATGTATGTATGTATGTATGTATGTATGTATGTATGTATGTATGTATGTATGTATGTATGTATGTATGTATGTATACAATTATCCTTCCGTACATCTGGTTCACTCAACTCATAAAGTTGTGACGCTGACATATAGGTTTTCTGCTTTTACACCGTGCCATTGACGCCTTTAAAGGTTCGAAAGGTAATTAGACTACACCCATATTTCAAAACCTTCTTTCCTTCGTCATCCCCGCTCGTAAAAGAAAGAAACCACAGAAAATGTAATTACACATGGTTTTAGAAACCCCGTCCATGGTCAATACTGTACACTTTTTCATTGTTTTTTTTCTACTCTACACGCACTATTACTTGCTGCTCATTCGCTTAGTCACGCAGTCTGTCGCCAGCTCACTCATCCACATGCCCGCTCGCTCACACAACCGCTTCCCGCGGCTCCATTTTTCTTTGGGCACAACAGCAGTTTTTTTTTAAGGAAAAACGTTCCGACTCTCGATTTTGTTCTTCCTCTCCTTAAAAGGTCCACCACTATCTCCTATATGTGGCGAACACAGGGCGCGTCATGCTCTAATATAATTTTCTCTGCACACACTCTCTCGGCTCTATGTACGGAGAGCGCCATCTCATCATCAATTTTTCATCTGAAAGATCTCCAAAAAAGTCCCCCTCCCCTCTTCGTCCACACAGATGAAGACAAGCTGGCAACAGAAACTTTTGATAGCAAAATGAGCAGGAACGAAGGCGACGAATCTCCTCCAAAGGGCAGCATTGGGGAAATAAAAAATCGGCATAGCAGCGTAGCTTCGCACGAACAAGTTGAAACTCGGCACGTCAAGGGAAAGGCCACGGGAACGTAGCTAACCGAATAACACAGTTGAAACGCGTAACACACTGCAAATACGAAAGCAGAGGAAGTTGGAAGGATGAGGGGTTAGGCAGGCTTGGGTGAAAGTGCGAGAGTGTAAGAGAAAATTTAACAAGAAGATGGTTTCAGTAGGGGTTGGAGGGGGGAAGAAAACAAAAGTAGAAGAAAGGTTTGGAGGCGGCGACGAAATAATAAAGATAGTGCGCGCGGCGAACTTTACAGCGTCCAGCGCACAGATATAGAGCGTAGCGAAGTAGAAGCATGAAGGAAAAAGCGTAGTGTAAAAGCCGGAGTGGGGTTGCAGCTCGGGTTCCTCGGATTTCATCACGTCTCATTACCCACCGTGAGCGATTTTTCGTCGCCTCTCAATGTAAGCCCGTATCTTTTATATTCCGCCTCCTCGGCAGTCTCCCGATCCACATGTATGGGGAGAATGAGAGTACGAGGAGGAAAAAAAAACACTCGCTCCTGTTTCCATCTTTTTCTTGCAGAAATGCATTTCACTTCCCACTCGAACCGACATCGGTGTGGCTGCCCTACCACGTTTCTGGCTCTCTTGGAGAAATGTTTTTTTGGCAGTTTCAATGGGTGTCGGCTTTAAGTATTTAGTAGAGGTCTTCATCTGTATGCAGACTTGCTTAGCTTACGCCATTTTTTGTGTATAAATATTTTTGTTTTGGATCTCGATGAAACGTGGTGCCTTTGTGCCCGGGTATGTCCCGAGCGTTGTTGTTATTTTAGTTTTATCGACATCTGCTACTCTATATAGACAACCGCGTGTAACGCTTGTTCCACTAGGTGACCAGGTGACAGGTGACGCTGCTCACGAGGACAGAAAGAAAGCCACAGTGAATGAAAGAAATAAAGCAGAAAAATAGAAAAGAGTTGAAGAAAACAAATGCAGAAAAAAAGAATATATATATATATATATATATATATATATATATATATATATATATTTATATATAGATAATTGTTCACTTATCAGCAAACTACGCTCTTTTCTTCCCACTTGCTATCTTCTCTTGAAGATTGCAGTATCTATAAACGAAAAATATCATATAAGGCTGCTTCGCACTAGTGATGTCAAACTGGAAGGAAGAGGGAAAGGACGACCTTTCTTGCTCCTCTTTAGCATACTCTTTGTTTCTCTTTCTATGTCTATCGATTGAGCAGGAGAAAATGGAAATAAAAAGTTGTAGAAAGAAAAAAAGGAGTCAAAGTGTGTCAAAAAGATTGATTGATTGATATGTGGGGTTTAACGTCCCAAAACCAGTATATGATTATGAGAGACGCCGTAGTGGAGGGTTCCGGAAATTTCGACCACCTGGGGTTCTTTAACGTGCACCCAAATCTGAGCACACGGGCCTACAACATTTCCGCCTCCATCGGAAATGCAGCCGCCGCAGCCGGGATTCGAACCCGCGCCCTGCGGGTGAGCAGCCGAGTACCTTAGCCACAAGACCACCACGGCGGGGCATGTGTCAAAAAGGGAAAAAGCATAAAAGAAAGAGATAAAAATTGAAAATACAAAGAAAGAAGAAGCGAACAAGATATGGAGCGAGACAGAAAGAGAGAGCGAGAAAGAGAAGGAATTGGAAAAAAAATAGAAAGATCGAGAAAGAGAACAAAACAGATGAAATGTACGAAAGAATAAAGTTAAAATAGAGAGAAAAGTGGCGAAGCTAGCGTTAGGGCACGCAAGGCTTTAAACACTAAAATTGGGCGTTTCAGGGGCAGATCTGGTTGGTTCTAGGTCAATGCTGGGCTTTAAATGCGACTTGCTTCATTGTTTTTCTGGTTATTTCCAGCGCAAAGAGATCCATGTTGAACCACAGATACGACAAGCATGTCCCAACTCCAAAGAGGGACCTCTGCGCTAAAAGCGAGCGTTCGCACCTCTCATACGTCCACGGTTACGTCGTCGTTCGCGTGGGCCTTGCATCACTTCGGCATGTTCTCGCAGCCGCCGTTTCTTTTCTCATTTCGCCGTCCGATTTTCCGCCATTTGTTGTGCTGACAATTTCCTTCCCCATTTTCAGTGAACCAGTGGTGATTCACTCATCTTTTATGGCACATACTCGTCAGTGGTGATAGTTGTCTTGACTGCCCCGTGACAAACAGACGTTAAGATTATGACAGTTTTCCGTGGTCGAATCACAAGGAGAAATTCGCTAAAGAGCTTCGCTGTTAGAAACCGGCGTTCTCGTGATGTAATGTAGACGGTGAAAGAGTCACATAGAAAGGCTTTTGCCATTGAGTCGTCTTACACATTAAGCCGCAAAAAAATTGAAAAGGAAGCAAAATGGTAGTAAGTGCTGCATTTCTTCCCTGCCACCAACAGTTAGTCCTTGGAGGGAATAACTGCAAGACGAGATAGCCGTGTGAAAACAGAGGGAGGAGCTGTAGACCATGCGGAGCAACGCTTACTCCCGTGGAACTTGCCGGCACAGAGGTGGCCTCGAAGCAAAGGTCAGCATGCGCGTAAGCAAATAGTTACCTAAAGAAATGAGCTGTTAACAGTTTGAGTAAATGTAAATGGCCGTGAGAACTACGGCAACTACGTAAGAAGCAATATAATACTGTTTATATTGCATAAATATAAGCAAATGTGTAAGCTTTCTTTCTCAAAATAAAAAAAGTGCTCGCGCTCAGGCTGAATCGATGCGTGGCGTGGTTTTCCCGGCAAGCTAACCCTCGGTGGTGTAGTGGTGAGTTGCGGACGTGTTATCTTTACGTGTTCGGGATTGCTGCCTTTTGTCGTGCACTGAATCATCTCTGCGCTGTAGGAAATGAGATACCCTACTGAAATGAAGTGATACGCTTTTGAAACGCTGCGCGCCGATTGGGATATCGCCTGAAAGGTGAGTGTAAACAAGGCTGCCGTCACTTCACGAGATTTACCTATGTGCTGCTGATATGTAACAATCACCGCTTGTTTCACAATCACGTTCTTCGTGCACAAAACACGCATGGTTAATGAGCTCGCACTACACAGCGTTGCGAGTGCTGTGTGGTGGCTGGGCCATCGTGGTGGCTGAAATGTGGTGGCTGGACCATCGAAACGTGGTGGCCATTAGCTGTAGGAAGTACAGCTGTTCAAAAATTCTTTAGCTTTCAGTTAAGCACAGAGAAAGGTTGTTCATCAGATATTTCCGCACATTTTAAATAGAAAATTCTCCTAAACTCTGCACAATGTCATCTTTACAAGGTATACAACTACTTTAAGAAAGTCAGCTGTTGTCATTGCATGTTTAGTTTGGCGTGGCACTGCTAACAAAGGCAGTCGGTGACCACGTCCGCGATTTCGCTCGTTGTTAGCGATGCTATAGGTATGTTTTATTTTATCTCTAAAATGAATCGGAAGCTTCATAGACAAATTAGTGGGCTCACAATTGTTTTGCAGTGAAAGGTTGAAGCAATAAACTCGAGAACGGGCTTCTTTAACTTCATAACACGTTTTCAACTGTTCCACTGCTTTATGACGGTTCTCTGAAACAGCGATTCTTCTCTAATTTTTGCAATTGTGCGTTGCTACAAGGGCATGAGCAGTCATGTTTGAATTAATGAATGCTTCTTCAACTACTTTTTCAGGACATTGATCACTGATAGTGTTGCACTTTCCGGGGTAGTTCAACATCTTGTAGCTATGAAGACACTCTCAGCAGCTGTCGATGGGTGTACGCGTCGTGAAGTCGAGTGGACAGCACCAATTCTAATGAAGCATCGTTTCTTTCATTGTCTCTCCAAGAGGGCAGGGAAGATGTCGTATATTTTGTTCTCATAAAGGTTGCTGAATTGATGAGTGCGCACGATAGTGCAGAATTGACATGAGTCACTGAATAAACTTGGCTGTTTCTTTAAACGGTTTCGTTTTTTCTTCGATAGATATTTTTCTTCGCTTTTCTTCGACAGATATTTTCGCTGAACGACATTACCAACCACGCTTTGTACTGTAAAAAGCGAGCAAGTTTCACAGAGCAATGCAACCACGTGCGCAGAAATACCTATTCAACGCATTTTGCATTATCATGAATGTGATCACCGAATGATTGCTTGCCAAACACTGAAGGCTTAAGTCCAATATATGAAATCCTAGCTTGAGTAACATGACAGAATGCGCAGCGTCCAGACGGTGCCTACTTATGGCCTAGAAATATTCATTCTGCCATGAACTGGGGTGTCGTGTAATGGTTAGCGTACGCGACTGCTGATCTAATGGTTATGAGTCATGAAGCATTTGTAATTTGTCGGAAATTTTTTGTAGTTTATTCCTGAATTTATTTCTTGTGTATTGATTGTATATGTCGTCAAACTCATTCACCAACCTCGAAGTTCTAGGTAATTCGTCCAGAAATTGTATTACGTTAATTTTTTTGAGAAGGAGCAACCAATGAGACTAACAGTTCATCCCTACGTAGTGACATCCTCCCATTGAGTGGTAACTTTTACTCCTTGACATTTTGTTCTTCAAAACTACTGAGGACTAAGCAGTTCGTCTTCTGACAGTTACTCTCGCAAAGACAAATCGTTCATTCTTTGGGGAGTATTTGCTGTGGCGATGCAGTTACACCCCAAAAGCACCAACCACAGACCCATTTTCGTTATTTGTGGCTTAGAGTGTAGGGGAGTGGATAAGAAACTTTGTGGGTTTTCCTTCTTAATGAATCGCCACAAAAGCTTTCCGAATCCATCAAGAGCGAGCGTTATCATGCGCTTTGAGTCCTTCTTCTTTGCGTTCGACTCGTCTGTACAAGCGCGCTCAAAGGTACGCGGGTGGGCAAGGATGACACTGAAGCAAGCTCCTGTCACCACGCAGTAAAGGTGAATACTTTCGCTTTTATTTTCTTTGAACTAGTCAAATCACCTTCGGTGTGATCACGATCGTGGTAGTGTTGGTATGAGTATTCTGCGGTTTTGGCGAGTGATCGCGCAGCATCTGCCAAATTAACATCTATTTCCACTTCACACAATGACAGCGTTACGAGTGGTTACCCTCTAACCCCCGGACAACAGGAAACTACAAACAAAGGCTGACTCGAGATGTCCGGCACTTGCTGACTGATGTTCTCATTGACAGATATTCTCGCACGTTCGTTGTTAATAACGCAGGGCGCGCTTTCGAATTTAGCAAAAGTCTTCATCCCAGTTCAGTTTTGATTCGACGGCAAGTGAAGTTATGCGAAATTCTAGAATTGCCGTTATGACGAGATTTAAATCTGAAATGCGTGATTTAGTGCACACGCTACAATAAAAAAGCAACTGTTCATTCTGGAAACGTGCCGTTTCGCTGTGATCTCATTGGACGCTTGCCTCCTAATTTCATCAATTATTGACATGGAAATTAGTCTAGTGCACTAAGAGCTTCAGAAAAGGGCTGTTATGGTCCTTGCATAGCGGTGACGATAGTTCCGATAGTTCTGGAAATATTTTAAGAGCACGCTTTTCCAGAAAGCATACGTTATTAGGCTAGTCGCTTCCTGTTCACTTGGAAGCCATAGTTGTGGCTAATCTACGCAAAGAAATTACTATGGAAATGTTCATGGAGAGCGTAACTGGGCTAGTCGGACCAGTTTCTGCAACTGTTGAACTATATATAGTTCTACAGTGGCGATTTGATGTACACAGCAAATAGCCACAGCTGTGGCTTCTAGTTGCGCATCTGACAAAAACTTCAAAGTATCGCCCGACATTACGCCTGTAACTACTCTAAATTTTCACAAAAAGGTATGAACTTAGCGTGAATTACAGCTTTTTTTTAAACGCAGGACACTACGATTTGTGTATTTAGAAACGCCTCTAAAGCACAGGAAAGACAGCATACACAAAGGTTTACACACAAAACAGATTTGCGCATAAGGGTTCGCGCTAATGTTCTGTGAAACTATATACGTTATTCGGTTCGAGAATCTTTTGATAAGAAATGAGTTGCTGAAAGAATTATAGGCTCTGCATTTCGTTAAAAATGGGCCTTTTTTATTACTGAATGTACGTACTCCAGAGGTTGCTATTATGCATGTTGCCTGCTACACTTTTTTTTAGACAAACAATACTGCACAAACATATATTGGCCAACTTGAAAAAAAAAGTAATCGGGTGAAAAATGCATATGCAGCAGACCAAATTCATTGCCAAGTACAGTAAACAACTAAACAAAAAAAAACAAAGATTCAGACGCATGGTTCGACATTCTGTTTTGACTCGGTAAATGATTGCGTTGTCATCGTGTCAAGAAATAAACAAAGCCTTCCTGAACAACCCTGTAAAACACGTCACCATACGCCAAACTTGTCAAAATCGGTCTCACTACTTCTATTCAATTTTCGCAGCGTTTATCTAAAGCTTGATTGAATAAACGCCGTCGTGTACACGTGCTCAGCTGATATAGTCGTAGGTACAGAATCATGGTTGACCAAGACCGTAGCGAACAGCGAACTTTCGTTTCCATCACCGTTTGCTTTGTTTCGTAAAAATAGAATGGGTTTTCGAGGTGGTGGTGCTATTATTGCCATAAAAGAAATCTGTCAGCCATCGCTTCTTCGCTCAGATTACCCCCTTGAAATTGTCTGGTTCATCATATTTTGATCCCATTTATTGCATAATTGGTGCCTGTTAATGACCCCCTGATTGCCGGCCGGATTTCGTTGACATTCTTCAGGAAGTCATTGATGCCATTCTTCTCAAGTATCCTTGTTTTTTAATACTTGATAGCGACTTTAACTATCCTTCAATCAACTGGTCCACTTTATCTGTCCCTGCTCATCCTAATCGCCATGAACATCTTAGCTTTCTGCGCCTTCTCCGTTATCACAATCTACAACAGATTGTGCTGACACTAACACGTGACAGCAATAATTTAGACCATATAATAATCAATCATCCCGACAGCACTAAAGTTGAGATCTTGTAAGAAATAAGTAGTCATAAGGCAGTTCACTGCTCTCTGCCTCTTCCACATGCCAAGAAAACAAACGTTCAAAAGGATATATTTCTTACGCACGCGCAGACACAGGTAAGCCTAATAGATTGCTGAAGTCTTTTTCGGATGAATTTATATCTAACTTTCTTAATCAATCTACTGAACAAAAGTGGTGCTTATTTCATGATAAATTAAAAGAAATAGAACGTCTTTGTGTGCCGGTGATTACAATAACTGAAAGAGAGGACGATCCATGGTTGCCCCGTGACATTAAAAGATGACTTAATAGGAAAAAAAGAGCGTGCACTGAAGCGTCGAGAACGAGCGCGTCGGAGGACTGGCAGAACTATAAAAACGTTTCCAAACAAACAGAAACTGCAATTGTTTGAAGTTAAAAATAAGTACTACAATGACACACTACCTAACATGTTCAAAACTCACCCTAAGAAGCTCTGGAGCCCTGTAAATCCTAAGAAAAGAGAGTCAGTGCCAGCACTCTGTGGAGAAGATGGCAACACCCTGAGTTTAGCCGACTATGCTGAAAAATTAACCATTTTTTCCGAAGTTCACACAATCTAGAGATCGCTTGATAACAACCTAAATTCGCCACAGCAAACTATCTCTAATCAATTCTCTCCCATCACAGTTACTGTACACGGTGTAGCTTGTGCAAAAAAGATCATTCAGCTTTTAAAACCAGCCCATGCCCAGATGGTATTAGCGCTGAGCTTTTAAAACTAACTAGCCACTTCTCAGCCTCTTTGCTCGCGTTAACTTTTCAACAATCTTTAGATACAGGTTGTCTGCCAGAGGACTGAAACACTGCTGACGTAATTCCAATATTCAAATGTGGTGATAATACTCAGCCCTATAACCACAGACCAATCTCTTTGACGTCCATATGCTGCAAACTTCTCAAACATATCCTATTCTCAAATATAATGGCTTATCTTAATTTAAATAACTTGCTCCCAAACAACCAACACGGTTTTCGTTAATACTTCTCATGTCAAAGGCAACTTTTCGAAATAATTACTGACCTTCATTCTGCGCCTAACTCTTCCCGTCGTGTCGATGCCATCTTTATTAATTTCTCAAAGGCATTTGATAGGGTCCCCTACGAACGTTTAGAACAACACAATCGCGATCTGAAGCTTGAGAAAAATACAACCTAATACATATTGAAATTTGTTAATAACCGCTTCCAATCTGTAAAACTAAAAAGCTACTGCTCTCACTCTACTAGCAATTTATCCAGTAGTCCACAAGGCTCGGTTCTAGGTCCTCATTTGTTCTTAATATACATTATTGAGAGTGCCTGCCGAATGTGCTCCACCCCCTTCTTATTCTTCTAGTTACTTCAGTCTCGTGGTTAGGCTCTGCGGTTATTACCTGCCCTAAGTAGACATAGTCTTTTACAACTTCAAGAGCACTATTACCTATCGCAAAGGGCTGCTCCTTCCCGAGGTTGTTGTACATTACTTTCGTTTTCTGCAGATTAATTTTAAGACCCACCTTTCTGCTCTCCTTGTCTAACTCCGTAATCATGAGTTGCAATTCGTCCCCTGAGTTACTCAGCAATGCAATGTCATCGGCGAAGCGCAGGTTACTGAGGTACTCTCCATTAACTCTTATCCCTAACTGTTCCCATTCTAGGCTCTTGAAAACGTCCTGTAAGCACGCAGTGAATAGCATTGGGGAGATTGTGTCCCCCTGCCTTACACCCTTCTTTATTGGTATTCTGTTGCTTTTTTTATGAAGCAGTATGGTAGCAGTTGATCCCCTGTAGATTTCTTCCAGAATGTTTATATATATTTCATCTACGCCCTGATTCCGCAGTGTCTGCATGACGGCTGATATTTCTACTGAATCAAACGCCTTCTCGTAATCTATGAAGGCTTTGTATAGTGGTTGGTTATACTCTGAGCATTTCTCTATTACCTGATTGATAGTATGAATGTGGTCAATTGTTGAGTAGCCTGTTCTAAATCCTGTTTGTTCCTTTGGTTGATTGAATTCTAATGTTTCCTTTACTCTGCTAGCAATTACCTTTGTAAATAGCTTGTATACTACAGAGAGCAAGCTGATCGGCCTGTAATTCTTCAAGTCTTTGTCATCTCCTTTCTTATGTATTAAGATGATGTTAGCGTTCTTCCAAGACTCTGGTACTTTTCCCGTCAGGAGACACCTCGTAAATAGAGTGGCTAGTTTTTCTAACACAATCTGTCCTCCATCTTTCAGCAGATCTGATGTTACTTGATCCTCACCAGCAGCTTTGCCTCTGTGCATGCTCTCCAAAGCTTTTCTGACTTCTTCTATCATTACCGGTGGGGTGTCGTCTGGGTTACTGCTAGTTCTTATAGTATTAAGGTCGTGGTTGTCTCGGCTACTGTACAGATCTCTGTAAAACTCCTCCGCTATTTTAACTATCCTATCCATATTGGTAGTTAATTTGCCTTCTTTGTCCCTTAGTGCATACATCCGCCTTTTGCCTATCCCAAGTTTCCTCTTCACTGCTTTGACGCTTCCTCCGTCTTTCAGAGCGTGCTCAATTCTCTCCATGTTATACCTTCTTACATTGCATACTTTACGTCTATTAATCAGCTTCGAAAGCTCTGCCAGTTCTATTTTGTCTGTTGTACTTGACACTTTCATGATTTGACGCTTCTTAATTAGGTTCTTCGTTTTCTGGGAAAGCTTGCCGGTGTCCTGTCTAGCTACCCTGCCTCCAACTTCCACTGCACACTCCGTGATGATACTCGTCAGATTATCATTCATTGTATCTACGCTAAGGTTGGTTTCCTCGCTAAGAGCAGAGTACCTGTTCTGCAGTGACACTCTGCATTCCTGTACTTTCCCTCTCAGTGCTAGCTCATTGATTTGCTTCTTGCGTATCAGTTTCTGTCGTTCCTTCTTCAAGTCTAGGTGGATTCGAGCCAGTACCATTCTATGGTCACTGCATCTTACCTTGCCAACCACTTCCACATCCTGCACGACTCCTGGGTGTGCAGTCATTATAAAGTCTATTTCGTTCTTATTTACGCCATTAGGGCTCCTCCATGTCCACTTGCGGTTTTCTCGTTTTCGGTAGAAGGTATTCAAAATACGCAGATTATTGCGTTCTGCGAATTCTACCAGTAGCTCTCCTCTGGCGTTTCTAGTGCCGATGCCATAATCTCCTACTGCCTGGTCTCCAGCCTGCTTCTTCCCTACCTTTGCATTAAAGTCGCCCATTACTATAGTATACTGTGTTTTCACCTTACTCATTGCCGATTCCACGTCTTCATAGAAGCTTTCAACTGAAGCGTCATCATGGCTGGATGTAGGCGCGTAAGCCTGTACTACCTTCATTTTGTATCTTTTATTCAGTTTAATTACAATGCCTACCACCCTTTCAATAATGCTATAGTAATCCTCTATGTTGCCAGCTATGTTTCTGTGAATTAGGAACCCTACTCCCAGTTCTCTTCTGTCTGCTAAGCCCCGATAGCAAATGACGTGCCCATTCTGTAGCACAGTATAGGCACTCTCGGCAGGCACTCTCAAATTATGACAGGTAGATTGCCACTGTCCCTCAAGAGGAAGGTATATAACAGCTGTATCTTGCCGGTACTTAGCTACGGAGCAGAAATTTGGAGACTCACAAAGAGGGTTTAACTTAAATTGAGAACGACGCAGCGAGCAATGGAAAGAAAAATGGTAGGTGTAACCTTAAGAGACAAGAAGAGAGCAGAGTGGATTAGGGGACAAACGGGAGTTAAGGATATCATAGCTGCAATAAAGAAGAGGAAATGGACATGGGCCGGGCATTTAGCACGTAGACAGGATAACCGCTGGTCATTAAGGGTCATTAACTGGTTTCCCAGAGAAGGGAAGCGGGGTAGGGGGAGACAGAAGGTTAGGTGGGCAGATGAGATTAAGAAGTTTGCGGGTATAAATTGGCAACAGCAAGCACAGGACCGGGTTAACTGGCGGAACATGGGAGAGGCCTTAGTCCTGCAGTGGACGTAGACAGGCTGATGATGATGATGATGATACATTATTGACATAGCATGTAACGCTGGTTCACAAATTTGGCTATTTGCAGACGACTGCGTGATTTGCAAAGAAATAACTTGCCCTGTCAATAATATCAATTTTCAATGTAACCTCGATAGGCTGGCTGAGTGGTACGACACGTGGCAGATTGAAATTAATGGAGGGAAAACTAAGAACTTGGCATTTAGTTCTGCTCTAATCTCTTTGCATAACCCATACATCCTAAATTACATTCGAATTATATCAGTACAATCCTTTAAATATCTTGGGGCATTTTTTACAGCAAATCTGAGCTGGACCACTCACATTGAACATATCACTACTGTAGCAATAAAAAACTTCGCATCCTCAAATGGCGATTATACCTTGCCAACAAAGAAACCAGACTGCATTCATACATTTCCATGATAAGACCATCGCTGGAGTGTGCTCAATCATATTGCATCCTCACACTGAAAATTTAACTTGCCTTGTTGAATCGATTCAAAACAAAGCTGCGTGCTTCATAACGTCGTCATACACGTGGTATGAAAGCGTAAGTTCCTTACTGAAGTCACTTAGTCTGCCCTTCTTTGCCGCGCGCCGTAAACTTGCAAGGCTATCTAATTTCCACTAACTCTTTCGCAGCAACTCCCAGTTTGCGCGCAAGCATATTCTCTCGCCATCGCACATTTCAGCCCACGTTGCTCGCCGTATAAAAGTTAATCTCATCTTCCCGAGATCAAAAAATACGAAAACTTACCCTTAGCCCTGTCGATAACTAACTAGAATGCCTTGCCAGCTGATATAGCCAATCATACAGAATCTTCCCCCTTTCCGAAAGCGTTAAAAGTGTTCATTGAACTTCCGATCGATTAATGTAGTTATGCGGTGGAGTTGTTCATGTGAATTACTTGAATATTTTTGTGTGTTATTTGCGCGTAAACTTGGTTACCTGGAGCCTAATGTATTTTTATTAACGTACCTTTTCTTCTGCAGAGTTTATATAAATACTTTTTCCATTATCACTGCTGTTGTGTGTATTTTTTTCATTTAGGCTTTAAATAATGGTGCTTCTGAACATTTTTAGTATTTTACACTCGTTGAAAATCTTCCTAATCTCCCCTATGTACTGCCCTCCGGAGTCCTTAGGGTATGTATATAAATAAAATTGGCTGAAGTTGAAACAAACTGGCATATACTTTACAATCAAATTGAAACTGGCATACTGTTTTTTTGTGTAAATAAAAGCACTACTTTTGAACACGAATGCAGCTCCTGCGATACAATTCACGCTGATGTGTGATATGCACTTATTTTAGTTTCGTAGTGTGCGCTTTCTATGTACCCTGAGTAGATAAAAGAAGTTGCTCCAATCAAGTTATTGTAGCCTATTTTATGACAACCTAGAAATTTTAGAAAGGAAATGAATAATTTGCAATTTCCTGCGATCCTAAGGAAATACGTCCAGCAACGAAATACCGCCATGAGGATTTATGTTCCCAAGAGGAAAAACATTAAAACTGGATGTAATTAAAGTCAGTTGGCACCAAATAAACACGTAAGGAAGAGCAGCCTTAAGGCTGTCTTGAGGGGGCCTGTTGAAACACATCTCTGTGTCTTTTTTTAATTAGTTACCGCATGAAAAGCGACTGAAAAAAACTATCAAACTGAATTATAGTACAACAGGTGAAATACAAGTTGCGTGATCAATTATGATCTAAATAGAAAAGAAAGAAGCTGGAAATCATAACAGAAACAATACATCGAGATATTTGTGAAGAAGTGCGGGAGAATCGTTGGCGCACTTCTTGACGCTTGCTTTGCCAGCAACACAAAATCCCTTGTCCCGCGTCCTTACCAAGCTGAGATGCCCTTTGTCTGACGTCCGACAACATATTGTTGCGGAAAAACACAAACAAAAGGCAGATAGACGTTGACACCGTGATTCTCAGCAGCCGAACAGTAAGATTACCTTCCTTGACCTCGACAAGCCAGAGCTCCACTACCTGGTGTCTGCCAAATCTCCGTATTGTCGTTTTCGTCCATCAGTACACACGCGTCATTTGCCCCCATCCTAAAGGGCATCGCCCCGACGCCAAATCAGTAGTGCAGTTTGTATATTTAAGAAATGTCTTGCGCAGTCACTACCTGGCATAAGGCTCTATGCGTACTGCGTAAACTAGTTCAGGAAGGTGCTGGCGACGCCTCGCACTACACGAACTGTCGAAAACGACCTCGTAAGTATATCACTGAGTCGTCGCAGTACTAGGTATGGCGCAATGTATCTCCTTAGCAGCTTTTCGGAGAGTCCTCGTTTCCGTATGGGCGTCCAAACGCATACTCTGTCGCCGGTCTGGTAAACGACTGTTCAGCGGCAAGCATTGTAGTGGCCTGCGTCCTTCTCTTGCTGCTGCTGGATTTGCAAGCGTGCTATTTGTCTTGCTTCTTCCACTCGTTCTGTAAACATCTCGGCGTTCAGGTCAATGTCGTGACATTCGTGCGCTAGCATCGCATCTAACATAGTCCGTGGTTCCCGTCCGTGAATTAGGCTGAACGGGGTCATTTGGGTTATTTATTGCTTGGCCGTGTTGTATGCAAACGTGATATACGGCAAGATTTTGTCCAAGTTTTTGTGTTCGACGTCCACGTACATTAAAAGCATGTCTTATATTGTTTTGTTCAGACGCTCTGTAAAGGCGGTTGCTCTGTCTGTGATTACGACGCTTGGTGCACCATGCTTCAGGGCGACATTCTCGATGAAAAATTGTGCAACCTCTGCTGCTGTACCTCTCTGAATAGCCTTGGTTTCAGCATAACGCATAAGGTAATCAGTCGCGACGATAACCCAGTGGTTCCCGGCAGTAGAAGTAGCAAGTGGTCCCGAAATATCTATGCCACTCTGGTCGAATGGTATTCTTGGGACCTGCACGGGCTGCAGGATGCCAGCTGGTTTAGTCTGCGGTGACTTCCATCGCAGTCAGTCGAGGCAAGTATGAACATGGTGCTTTACGGCTATGGTCAGTCTTGGCCAGTAGTACCGTTGCCGTACACTGGCGAACGTTCTCGTGTAACCTAAGTTGCCTGAAGTCACCTCGTTGTGGCATGGTTCGAGTGCTTCGGAGCAAAGAGCTGCTGGGATGACGAGCAAATAGGCAGATCCTGTCGAAGAGAAGTTTCTTTGGTATAGTACTCCGTCCATTAAGCAAAATGACAGTGCTCTTACGAAAACAGTTCGTGCCTTCCGAGATGTTCCGTCCAGGTAATAATTAGGGCTAGTAATTCAGGGTCGCCACGCTGTTGGTATGCAATGGCGTTCGTGTCGAGCACGCCGGGGAATGCTGTTTCCTCCTCATCGGGTAGAGTTGCCGATTCAATGGGTGAGCGGGATAGACAGTCAGCGTCCATATGGTGGTTCCCTGACTTGTGTATGACCGTCATGTCGTACTCCTACAGCCTGAGATTCCAACGCACTAATCGTCCGGTAGAATCTTTACGATTCGTCAATCAACACAACAAATGCTGGTCGCTGATGGCTTTTAAAGGGCGGCCATATAAACACGCGCGAAATTTTGTGACCGCCCATACCACGGCGAGGCATTTTTTTTCAGTCGTGGAGTGATTAGCCTCGGCGCGTGTTTGTGTTCGGCTTCATTGGTGATTACTCTTTCTGTGCCTTCTTGCAGCTGCACAAGCACAGCTCCCAGACCAATATTGTTGGCATCAGTGTGCAGCATCTTTGAGGCTTTCTCATCAAAGTGGGCAAGCACTGGAGGCGTCTGTAATCTCTGGCGCAGGTTCTAAAAGCAGCTTCCTCTTCGTTGGTTCATTGGAAAGCAACGCCTCCTCTCGCGAGGTGGGTTAACGGTGAAGCAATGCGTGCGAAGTCCACAATGATTAGCCTATAATACGCACATAGGCCGAGGATTTATCGGATAGCCTTCTTACCAGTCGGCATGGGGAATGGCGCAACGGCTGCAATTTTTTTAAGGATCAGCACGAACGCCTACGGGACTGACAACGTGACCAAAAATTGCAGGGTTTCATAGAAAAAGTGGCACTTTTAGGCTTCAACGTCTAGCCCACGGACCGTATGGCTTGTAAAACTTCCTCAAGCCTTTTAGGTGCTGGTGAAATGTTGCGGCAAAAACTATGACATCATCAAGGTAGACCAAGCAGGTTTTCCAATTCAACCCAAAAAGCACGGTATCCATGAGTCTTTGAAAGGTAACAGGCGCTGAGCATAAACTAAAGAGCAAACATTTAAATTCATATAAGCTATCTGTTGTCACAAAATCAGTCTTCTCGCGGTATTTCGGGTCTACCTCGATTTGCCAATATCCACTCCTCAAGTCCATCGATGAAAAGTAACGAGCATGTCGAAGTCATTCGAGAGAGTCATGCATACAAGGAAGTGGATACACATCTCTCTTTGTCACCTGATTGAGCTTTCTGAAATCTGCACAGAAGCGCAGGCTGTCGTCTTTTTTTTAACGAGGACTACAGGTGACGCCAAGGGGCTTTTTGAGGTCTGAATGGCGTCATCTTCTAGCGTTTTGTCGACTTGCTCTTGTATTACTACGCGTTCCTTTGGAGACACGCCGTAAGTGTTTTGGTGAACTGGTATCGCCTTATCCTCAGTAATTATCCGACGCTTGCTTTACTTATTTATTTATTTATTTACAGTATACAGCGGTCACAAAGGACCATGGAGGTGGGAAAATATAGTTTCAAATTTACAAGCACAACCCTACTGAAACGTTCCGTAAGATGCGGAGACTGCAGGTACGGAATTATTGGAATATGGAAAGACGTATGATGCGGACTCCGCATGTTATGCGAAGACGTATGATGCGGGCTCCGCATCTTATGGAGAGACGTATGATGCGGACTCCGCATCTTATGGAAAGACGTATCATGCGGAGTGATACGGCACTCTGCCTTTCCTGGAAAGACGAATCATGCAGAAATTACTGAAATGTGTGCCTGTTACGGAAATGTGTGCATGTGTAAACTTCTGAATATTGCACGAATTAAGAGAAAATAGGAAAAATGACAATTATGATGGGTGAAGAAAACTATAGTTTTCAAAGAAACAAAAGTAATTAATATACTGAATTTACATGCTGGATGTCATATCCTAGCTGCATATTCTAATATTGCAATATATTAATGCAGTGTCCTATAATTATATACAAAGACATATATATATATATATATATATATATATATAAACTTAAATTAGTTATCAAGTAAGGAAACCACTCACAGCAATTATAATATTTAGTATTCACTTTCGAGCTAAGTCTATTGCCATTTCTCAATGTTCACAGCACTGAAATGAGGTGACCCAGCACCATCATTTCACGAGTTGGATCAAAGTGCAACAGGAATCTTAAAAAATGAAAAATTTTATGAATCAATAAAAATTACAAAATGCGTGCTTTTGTAGACTAGAACTTCAGCACTTTGAGAAGGTCAGCAAGGTGCCGATTCAAATTTCTGCGTCGCTGCGCATCCGGCACCAGGCTTGCGTGCGCCCGGAGGTGCTCTTCATAGGCATCTGCATACAATAAATAATAAAGGCTTGTTATGTAAGGTAAAAGCATGCCTATCGAATAGAAAATAACTAGGTAGTCCCAACTACATTGAACGGTGTGTACACGTTATCAAATATCATTACAAAACAAAGAAATGTTTACCGGATACTAACTAAATATTTAAGAATTGCAAGTGAAAGCAATAAATGTAACAATTAGTGCTGTGCACACGTACATTTACTGCCATTAAAATTTACAGTTTCTCTACAGTTATGGCATCTTGCACGAAGGCTCGGCGAACAGCAGAGGAAGGCTGCCATGCTCAGCTAAAAGCCCACACTTCAGCAGGCTATCCCGAGCTGTTAGAGTTGCTTCATCCTGTCAGAGCCCCTTTCCTTTAAGATGGAATAAAGTTGTTTCTCTCTTTTGTAAACACTGTGACTTATGCAGCATGCAGCTTCTACAACATGCAGATGCTAATGAAGCTGCATGGCACCAAGAAGGAAGAGAACAATTAGCAAGATTTAGAATTAATCACATCATACCCCAAAATATTTAACTCTGAATAATGAAATGCAGTTACTATCACCACCAATCTTTTTTCTAACGTATTCATAATATGAGGAAACGTCATGACACTGCACACAGCTACATGTGCAGTTTCAATAAAAGCATGATTAAGGCATCACAAAGACACAAATATTGCACATATATTCAAGACCAGTGGCATGGCCAGTGGCATAGTGGGCTCACGCCCCCCCCCCCTTCCCACAAAATATTGCAGCTTATGCCCCTGTTCAAGACATAACGGAAAGTGTGAACAGCATATCGTAAATTAAAAACTTTCTACAACAAAAAACAATGTTTGATGTGATCTTTGGCCACTAGAATCAAATTCATGACAGCCTTGGAAACTTGAAGATTCAAAAGGTCTATGCATTCATGAACACTCATATGATATACCCAATAAAAAAGTTGACTATAGTAATAATAAATTACTTATTCAAGTGTCTTTCAACACCACTATACTCAATCAGCACTGATGACATAGCAGTGCAAAATAGCAGGAACACTATTGCAATTTCCAAAATCACAATCTTAACAAACTTCAAAAAAAAATGCTAAAAATATGATTTCTTAGGATGCCACCTTCACGCTGGATTGAGAGCATATGCAGTAGCCAGCAATTTATTCACAGCAAAGAATTTGGACACACTTGTTTAGTTCAGTGCCTTTGAGTGGCATCGCTATTAATTCTATTGAAATAATACATAACCATGACCAATAGTTTTGAATGTCATACAGTGTGTCGTTTGATTTTTCCCCGATTGGCTGCACGATCAAATGCAATGTTCAATGCCATGGTAAGTGATGTCTGCATTTCACCAGGCTGCCAGCACTAAAATGAGCTGGTAATGACTGAATAGCTGGAGCCAAAATCAATGCATCCATGTGGCAATAGTCAATCAAAAGTTAAGCCAATCAAAGGTTAAGCCGTTGTTGGCTGCACGTAATGGTTGTAGTATTTTTCATTTAGTCATCTCTAACTATGCAGCTATCCTAAAATTGTTTGTAGGGCTATGCCTAATCGAATGTAAAATATTTCAGTCTTTCTACTGCATAAACTGCTTCAAAAGTAGTCAACTTCCCCTGAAGTTTGTTCGTAAGCACTTAACCATACATAACACTATTTCAAATCCCAAATGGCTCTTCACAGGCCACCGAAATTCGTTGCATCAACATTTACCTGCTGGTATACTACTTTTTCACGAAAATTAGTGCACATCATGTTACATGTTTGGAGTGAGCTGTGTTGTCGGTATGCCGCTGAAATTACAGCTCATAAAGGTCACGCTGAACTGTACAATAAAATTGCAAAATACTATATTATTTAAAAAATAACACATTTTTCTATGATGATTTAATGACATTGTGAATTACACACGGCTAACAGTTTTTTACAACAAAAAACAACAACAAAAACAGGCTTACTCCTTAGGGCATCCAACTTCCTTGGGGTCAGTGCCCGCTTTTCCACGCTCGGAGGACCGCCCTCCTTGTGAAGGAAACGGCGACATGGGGTGCCCGTTATACTTCTATTGTAAAGGTTGTGGACACCCCATATCGCCTTTGCAGCTTCCCTTACAAAAAGGGAATCCTTTGGCTGGGCCATCAGGTGTTCCCACCTTTCTTCTGGTATGGTTACACCATGGCCCAGGTTTCTCTGCATAAACAAATGAACAGTGTCCTAATGCTGAGAATTCTGCAAGCAACACTAGTGGTGCAAGATCATTTCAATGTTCGTTGAAAAAACCGAGCTTCTTGCCAAAAATACTTTTGATACAGAAGTAGGAAATTAGATCTGACATGTATGAAAACCTGGAAATTGCTCATCCGAAAACTGTGCAGTAAATAAAATGTCATAATTTCTGAGCAGTTCAGTAACACATGCCTATAACAGGCCAGAGGCAACCTTTATACCTTGAACAGAAAGAGGGGAAGCAGGTCTTCAAGACTAAACAATGGGGGGGGGGGGTTCACACTTTGAAAATATGTTTGGATTTTGCCACCTCTGATGCACCAGCATTTTTCACAAGTCTTAGATCAGTATTTCAACTGATATCATCAAGCTGAACTTCTAGCAATGTGCGCATAAAAAACGGGCCTTTTCAGGGCCACATTGTTGCTGTACGTTATACATTCTCTACAGCAGCCACCTCAGTCCGATATGAAAGAGCCACGCTTTTTCTAGAATATCCTCCTGCACTTGTTTACTAGACTCAAAAATCACACCGTGCAGATGAACTTATCAACACTGATGCCAACTGGAATTTCAATTGCCATGGCAAGTGTCATCAAGAGCACCTACTAAATATCTGTCCGATACAGATACTTAATAAGGATGGGGGCACTGCGACGACCCCATCCCCCCCCCCCCAAACTGGAGCCCTGTGCTTGCCTTTGATTATACTGCTCTCTGCACGGTCATTCAGAATAGGGTTTTCCCCCCGCCAGACATTTAGTGGGTCTCATTCCTGTTACAAGTCATAATCGGCAGAGAATGGCTGATGTGCCTTGTCTTTTTTTGTTCTGACATCTACCGTCGAACCCCGCTACAACGAAACTGACGGGGCGCGGAAAAAATTTCGTTGAAGCGAAAATTTCGTTTTAGTGAAATCGAACAAAATATAGCTGATCTGAGCTAGCAAAACAAAGAAACGTTCATTCTCAAAATTCAAAAAATGGCCGCAGCTTTCTATTCTTTCCCAGCAACGTCGCGACACGATTAACACCCATGCATAGCGATGCCTTGGTGAAAAGCAAGCTGAAACAACGCCTGAAACCGCCTTGGTGAACGAACCAAACAGTTGCATTAACACGTCAACACCAGCAGCTGTCCGCCGTCAAAAGTACCGTAATTACTCGAATCTAACGCGCACCTTTCATCCGGTTAAGCGAGTTCATAAATCGCACGCGCATTAGAATTGAGTACGAACAAAAAAGTTACGGTCAATCTATTGCCATCGGCAAATCCAAAATGGCCGCCCCCTACGTGCGTCGGCATGTCGCGTCGGCCATTTCTGCCTGTGTTTCCCCTGTGCGGCACTTCGTACGTGTGCTGAGGAGTTCGTCATCTAGTAGTGCATTAGCATCGACGGCGCGGAAGGGCCGACTCCAAAAACTCGAGTGCACCACGATGCCGCTTTTAAAAGAAAAGTCATCGCGTGTGCAGAAACGGACGGAAATCGGAGCGCATCGCGGTCATTCGGAGTTCCCGAAACGTGCGTGCGGGACCGGCGGAAACAAAAGCAGAAGATTGTCAACAGCAAAGCTTCACGCAAAGGCTTCAGTTGACCACAGCAGGGTCGGTTTCTGCAAATTAAAGAGCTGCTCGGCGAGTATGTGCTTGAGCAGCGAGCGGCACAGCGGCCTGTGACGACAAAACTGCTCCAAGTGCGGGCTATGCAATTAGTCTTAGAAAAAGGTCTAACGCGCAGCCAGTTTAAAGCGACCAGGTGCTGGCTAACTAACTTTATAAAGAGGAAAGGCTTTTCCCTCCGAAGGGGAACATACATATGCGAAAAGATTTGCGGAGGAGTACGATAAAAAGCTTCACAGTTTTCAGAGGTTCGTCCTAAACTAGCGGCGCAACAACGGCTACCTGCTTGGACAAATCGGGAATGCCGATCAGACGCCTCCTTACTTCGACATGCCTGGCACCACAATTGTCGAGAAGAAGGGGGCGAAGCAAGTTCGCGAGCTGACATCGGTCCACGATAAAACTACAGTGACGGCAATGCTCTGTTACACGTCAGATGGGCTCAAGCTTCGCCCGTACCTCATATTTAAATGAAAGACGCTCCCGAAAGGAGTCGTTTTTTCGAGTGGTGTGATCGTGAGGGCCAGCGAGAAAAATGGGTGTGCGTTGCAATCAATGTCTTACGTTTTTTTTTTTTTTCGCGGTGGAAATCGGGTGCGCATTACAATCGAGGGCGTGGTAGAATCGAGTAAATACAGTATCTGAGAACGCCGAGATGGACGCAAGGTATCGTGGAGCGACGACTTTTGCATTGTTCTATGCCATTCTTATCATCCATCACCTGCGGTTAGCAAATTTTGTTGATAATGCAGACGAACAGCCACTCTGATTAGTTACCACCCTGGCTAAGCGCAAATATAATAAGCTTCGAAATTGCAAAAAGCATTGTTCCACAGTTGCACTCAGCAACTGCACGGCAGGAACCATGAACTGAGCGACTGAGCTTCAGCTTCGGATCGTCTGCCGCTAGAAGCAAGCCAGTGGCAAAAGCAGGGCAGTCTTATTGCCATCGCTATCGAGCAATGGCGGTGCCATATGCTTGCTGAACAGCGGCAGTATAACGGCGGTTTCTAGTGGTGCTAAGGCGTGTTCTAGACTTGTTAATGCATTTTCAGGCTCTGAAAATGCATCGAAATGTTAAAAATTGGGTTTACTGCACAAAAATAGGTGCCCGAGCCTGGAATTGCATCGTAAATTTCGTTGAAGCGGGACGATCAAAGAAAAAGTGTTTGTTATGGCGACAATATCTATGCATTGACTCCTATTGACCGCTGACAGGGAATTGTGAATTTTTCGCTGCAGCAGAAATTTCAGTGGAGCGCCGTTTGTTGTAGCGGAATTCGACTATAACATAATTTTAATCAGTGATGGCAAGACACTGCTGGCGGTCATGAATACAAAACAAGTTTTACTACATGCCACGTACATTGGAAGTTTGTGCACACAGTGTCAGCAGGGAAACATGACAAAGTTCTTTCTCAGTTGTTGACATGTCATTAAAACGCAATATCATTTTGCTGTAATACTAACATGTGTTAGACACTGGAATGATAACACAACGTGAACGCCTATGCAGCATGTGGTGTAATGGTCCTTTTCCCCTTGACCAGCTCACTCGTTACAGAAACTCATTCACTAACCTGCTTGCTAATATACTTCACGCTACTTGCAACATTTTATGAGATAAAAGTCACTTGTCATTTATTTGGACATTTTTGTGGCACTGTCACTCATCTTATTGAAGTACAGGGGGGTCAAAAGTTCCGAGGCCACGCTCCCATAGGAATACATGAGATAGCGACCTGGAAACTTTTGACCCCCACCTTTGCCCTTTACATATGTAAACTCACAACAAAAATTCGGATGCTCCACCGTGTGCCATTCAATTTTTTTGGACTGCGGCTTCCTGATATAATGTGATCTTTCATGGCATGACAAGCAGCCAGCGACGCTTACGATAGTGTGGCTGACCCTTTGAACTTAGCGGGCACTGCCAAAGAGCCGAAATAAACGAGTCTGAAAAAAAAGTATTCACAAAAAAGCCCCTTTTTCAGCTCAGTGGCCAAAAAATCTTGTCCATCTATATTTCTACACACGCACGCTTTGCACAAGTCGGTCTTCATTTCAGCCAGTGTTTGGCCATCTCTGTAGAGACTGTTACAACTTCCACTGTAGGTGCACATGATGGTTGTGGAGTGGACAGCACATCATCATCATAATGTCCACCTATGCAAGTTTGAGTACTTGACAAATGATCGTGTTTTCAAATTAACAAACTCCCAAACAATTTTAGATTTAGGTCAGCTGTCGTCCACCAGATGGCCAAACACAGGCTGAAATACTGGCAGACTTGGTAGTGCATAAGTATGTGTGCCAGAAGCACGTGAGTGCAGTGACACATTTTTCCGGTCAGTGGGCCAATAAATGTTGAACAAGGGTGTCAATATAGGATATAGTTGGTATTTCATTGCGATGTACAAAAATGTCTTTCCTAGTCATCTTTACTCTTATCAGTTTCATACATGGGCGTTACGCCCAAACCTCAAATAAAGGTGCTTTTTGTGGTGAATGACTTTTTTTTTTGACACTTGGTTATTCAAGCTTTAAAACGGTTCCCCCTCCCAACCTAGTTGGCAGCAGTTATGTCTCATGCACCTGCACAATACGTGGCATTTATGTTTGCAGAGTTGTATGCAAGGACTAACAGGAAACAAAGATTACAGGCATTCATGCTTGATAAGTGGTTATGTTGTGTGAACTCAATACTAGCCATCTATAAAGATATGACAGAGAACCTTACCTCAGTAGCCTCTGTTTCGAGTACGCACTGATGCGCAGCACTCACTGGTGGCTCTGCTACCAGCGGCATGGCTTCAGGTTGTGCCACCAGAGTTGTAGCTTGCGGTGGTGGCATTACAGCTGCTGGCGGCACTGCTACAAGCGGCATGGCTGTAGGTTGTGCCACCAGAGTTCGAGGTTGCGGTGGTGGCATTACAGCTGCTGCCGGCACTGCTGGAAGTGGTGTTGGTAGTGCCGCCGCCGCCGCTGGAGCTGCTGCCGTCACTGCAGCTGGTGGCAGCACTTGTTGAACAGCAGGAGGCGTCTTTATTGCAGTGAATATTGGAGATGATAGCGCTTTAACATAGTGCAATACAAATACACGAACTTATAAAAACAAAGTCCTTTTCAATATTCAGAGTTTTGAAAGTGTAAAATACTTCACACACACAGATCCAGTAACGCCAATAGATTTTTCAGACTTGTTCGATATTTTGGACTTCATTAAATGTGTTGTCAATATTACCATAGCACAAAACATTTTTGCGTCTAATTTTTCAAACAAATTTTACCCTGAAGTTTAATTTTTTGGACAAAATAGCTCGTTTTAAAGTGCCGCTCGATTTTGAAAGCCACCATGTTAGATTTTTATTGGCTTGGTCAAGTTTGTTGACTTCCAATGGGAAGTTGCATTGCCTCCAAACTGAAAATGTGCACATCTTCCGATTTTCGAGGCAGTGTCCTATCTTCCTTGGCAAGCAAAACTGCATAGGGAAAGAAACTACACCCATAGGTTTTTCTTTTTTGAAGAATTGTTTTTCACATCAAGAAAGGAGAGTAATAGTTTTTCTGGTTGTCTTTGATATGTGGTCATTTTGGAGATTTTTCAAGTTTTTGAGCCGTTGTGTGGGTCACATGTTCTCAGCTGTTGCAGCAGCTCAGTAGGAATGTAGTTAACGTGAATATCCTGAAACATGCTGGTTCAATCGCGGCCACGGCAATAGTAGTTCGATGGAGGTGAAATAGTGAAGGCCTACACAGTATGCAATGACAGTGCTGGTCAAGAACCCTGACTGCGTCGCTAAATCTCACAAAACAGACAAGACATTGCAAGCATCTCTTTGCGGCCTGCATCAAGTTTCGTTTGCTTGGTGGGATAGAACTGCCAACTGGGTTGCTCACAACGGTCAGCGGCAGCAATTGCCAATGCGCTGACATTACAGTAGCCCAAATAAATCCAATTCTGCTTGTCCCGAAGCACTGCATGAAGCCTGGTGTCATGGGGGTCTTTTTAGGCTATTCTAATCTAAATAACTTAATTTTCATGTAATAACTATTTTTCAGGACTGTTTGATATTTCACAGACCCTGCAAGGTCCAGAAAATTGGTCAGAAACTGAACTCGGTTAACAAACACCTAACCAACTAAAACCCACACATCGATCAAGAATGACTGAAAGCAAAGTATGGGGTAAGCTAAAAATATTAATTCTGGCAAAGAGCTGAAACATGAAAAGGGCAGAGGAGAGATACGTACAGCGGTGCACTGGAACAGCTCTGCCTCTTCCTGTTGAAAAAGACTGTTCCCTCAACCTCTCCCAGGTTTATAGCTTTGCAACAAAATCACCATATTCATGCAAATCTCGACAAAGTCTTTTTTTCGAATTTTTTTTTGCTATGAACTCCACGGTCGGCTTAAATATGAAGATTTTCAAAAACGTGGCATTTTTAATTGAGAAAAGTGGTGAACAACTAGCAATACGTAGACGGTAACATAGCTGCTAGTAATCAACACTCGGCTTAAGTACACACGTGACACACATACATACACACGTACACACATACACAAGTGCCTCAAACAGGCTGGCTGACGTTTTGATAGGAGAACCTATCTTTGTCAAAGGCACTTTGTCATCCTTGGCATGTTAGTTTCAAGGGGGTTAGTAGTGACGTCATCTTTTGGTAGTAGCATATGTCCCTGTTGGTAATCTCGGTCTGAAAGAAAAAAATCTATAAAGCAGCAGAGTGCAGTCCTCGCTTTCTTTCAAGTTAGGTTGCGATGTACCAAGTGCTCTCCTGTCAGAGGTGGGGGCCCGGGAAGCAAAAAAAGAAAGTGAAAGAAGAAAAGGAAAAAAAAAAAGGAAGAAAAGGGGGATGCAAAGTAGGAGCGAGCGGTGGGCTACAAAGCGGCGGCCGCTACGACCAAAGGAAAGAGCATGAAATACTTCGGAACCAGAAGATGGGTGCCACGTCTAGCCGCTGCAAAAGGTTGCCGACGACAGCGGCGTACGCCTATTCTCAAACACTTATAATGGGAAAGACAGCAACGAAGCAGTTACTAAAAGGGGGACAAGCAGGCGGCATACATTTAAATGTCAAGATGATGACAGTAAGCGATGCCGAATGGAGTCTGAAGAGCACGTGTTTAATAGAAAAGGTCCTTTGCAAAATAGGGGGGGGGGGGCAGGTGTCCCTACAGGTAGCCCGCTCAGGGGAAACGCCCTAAGAATTCGGCCTCACGTTGGCTAAGGAAAAAAGGGAATTGAGAATGCCAAAGAAAATGAGCATAAAGAATTAAAAAGAGAAGGAAAGAAAAAAAGCGGCATGGGGGAAAAGTGGGACGTTGGGTACGCAGATGAAAAAAAAATGCTAAAGAGAAACTTTCTGGGTTGATAATGACCTTGCCGATGCGTGGTTATAACTGGTTTAGAAGCAAGAAAAGAAAAAAAGGAAGCCTACATATCATGCTATTATTGATTCTCTTTTAATTTTAAGTACAGATACTACATGCATCCATATCATTACAAAAAATTTTATTTTCAAGAACCTTCAAATCACTTGCTTCCTTTTTTTTTTCCTCGCTTCTAAAACCATGATAAAGAGTGCTTACCAGAGCAAAGGACGGGGCAGAAGGGGACAGGAAGAAGAAACGAGACAGAGCGTCAGCGCTCTGTCTCGTCTATTCTCCTGTTCCCCTCCTGCCCTGTCATTTGCGCTGGTAAGCACTCTTTATCATGTTATACCAACATGCCCAATCCTACTGTTTCTAAAACCAGTTCTACCATGTATCCTCAAGCTCAGTTGACAATAGAAAAATTTCTCTGCCCACGCCCCTTTTGCTAGTGACCTTTCCCAATAAACACGTGCTCTAAGACCCCATCCGGCATCACTTACCATCATCATTTTGACATCTATATGTATGCCGCCTGCTTTCTTCCCCTTTAGTAACTGCTTCCTTGCTGTCCTTCCCATTTATAGGTGTTTTGAGAATAAACGTACACCGCTGTCGTTTGGCAACCCTTTGTGGTGGCTAGAAGCAGTGCCCATCTGCTGTTTCGAAGTATTTCATGCTCTTTTCTTCGGTAGTGTCCTGTAGCGGCCGCCGCTTTGTAGCCCACCGCTTGTTTCTACTTTGCATCCCCCTTTTCTTCCTTCTTTTCTTTTCTTCTTTCACTTTCATTTTTTGCTTTCCTGCACCCAACCTCTGACAGGAAAACACTTTGTACATCGCAACCTAACTTGAAAGAATGCGAGGGCTGCACTCCTACTTTATAGATTTTTTTTCTTTCAGACTGAGATTACCAACAGGGACATACGCCACCATGAAAGATGACGTCACTACTAATCTCCTTGAAACTAACACGCCAAGAATGACAAAGTCCTTTGACACAGATAGGTCCTCCTATCAAACCGTGCCAGCCTGTCTGAAGCACATGTACTGTTCACCCCCATTACCCCACTGTTACCATCTGTTGGCTCCCATCTTGATTTTGGATACAACAGGACTAGCGGCTTATGTTTTTTGAGTTCTTAGCATCATGAACCAACTGCTTTCTTTCTTCTTCAGGTTCAATCAATGTTTTCCTTTTGTGAACGCCGTCTTCACCGTTTCATTCTGCCTACATTCGAAGTAATTTTTTTTTCCTAGGCTTCGGACTTTAGCAGGTAGACTTAAAATCAGGGCCGGCTTAGATTGGTGTGTAAACGCAGTAATACATATGTTCAGCAAATTCAGGCAAGAATTCGCTCAAGAGCAAGTTCTTTAGAACGGGCTATGCTTGTTTCTTTCTCTATGCAAACTCATGAATACAGCAACTTGCTATGTGCAAGAGTTGGATGACCAACACTATTCTCATGCACATACTTGGTTAAATACAACACTTGCGCCACAATGCTGTTTGAAGGACCATATCTTGCAGAGGTTTTGATGTGCAACTAACACTGAATGTGCCAGTGCTTGCAGTGATGGCATATTATCACTGTGGCAGAGAGACAGTCATTTATAAATGTCAGTGCATATCATGCCACAGTCCCATGAAATCAGACAAAAGTAAACGTATGAGCTCTGTGGGATATTTGCCCCAGCATAAGTTCACTTTGAAAAGCCAGTGATGCATACCTGATCTGAAGACTGTGTGTCACATCTGTCGCACCTCTTCAAGAGAAACTGGTCATCTAAAGGCCCTCTCGAGCTCATGGCTTCA